>CAUYSK010103333.1:0-21986 GCA_963575035.1 Avahi laniger | reverse complement strand
AACAGCAGCCATTTAGACATTTCACACAGAGGGAACTGACACAGAGCACTGAGTACAAAGGTGGCAGAGGCGGGCAGAGTGTCTCTGGGGTCTCAGCATGGTACACTGACCCCATTCCTGAGGGCTCCATTCTCAGGACCTAGTCACCTCTCACAGGCCCCACCTCCTACACCATCGCCTTGGGGGTTAGGATTTCAACATGTAAATTTCAGGGGACACAAACATTCATTCCATCGCACACCTGGGCTGGAACCCAGACCTTGTACTTGCTGCTGCCCTGATGGAGAAGCTGGGGCTGCGGGAGAAGCTGGCACTGTTGGTTCCGTATCTGGGAGGAGGCACCTTCCCAGCCGGGGCTGAGACTGCTGATAAAGGTGCCGCCCATGCTAGGGCTTCTGGGGTTTGTAATCATCCAGCCCCTGCTGCGACAACCACCATCCTATCGAAACAGACTTTACTCTCGTCCTCCTGCCTCCTGAGCTCCTGCCGTGCCCCTGTGTTAGGTTCTGCGGCAGGGTGGGGAGCCTGGGAAATGCAGAAGCTCTGGAACCCCAGAGCAGAGGACGGGCTGTGGGTGTGGGCCGGGACCATGGGCAGCTGCCAGCACAGCCCTGGCCCCAGCACCCCTCGGCTCCCCGAGGCCCCGGGCTCCCCAGTGCAGCTGGGGCATCTTCCACGCTTCTCCCCTCGGCTGACTGCAGCTCACGCTTTGGGTGTGGCTTATAGGCCACTTTCCGGAAGAGGCTTTTCTAAGCCCACAAGGGCTGCACTGTCTCGGGCTGCTGGTTTTCAGCACATCTTCCTTACCGGGGGCAGTTTCTTGAGGGCAGACAGTGTGCCTGATTTAGGCCCAGGCCACACACTCAGTGTATGTTGAAAGAATGAGTGACTTAAGAATGAATGAATGAATCAATCAATGACAAGCTTGCCCTTGGGAAAATTGTGGAGTAGGTTAGGGGCTTTTCTCTATGGAGATCCCCTTTCATGCTCCCAAGATCTCTATTTCCTCGAGCCCCTCATCCTAACTTCTGGCCACACTGCCCGCCCCCCGTGTCCTACCTTCCGGCCCCGCACCTGGTGATCAAGGGTATGTCATTGGAACTATGTCATCAATGGCACAGTCCAGAGCCCTGTGGCATAAAACACACAGCCAGCTATTTATAGCCAGAGCTATTTATATAGAGTTTATGAAAAAATAGTTATGTGGCTGAACAAATTTGGAAAATTCAAGTTTGAGCAGATGAAACATGATTCTTTACTATGAAACTTCTCAGCTCCTTTATACACTAATGTGACGCTCCATGCATTAGCTGAGCTCCCCAAACTTATGAAACCACAAACTCCTTCTTAGGAGTACCTAAGCAGAGTTTAGTAATCCGTAAATTGTGACTTTAAATATATTTAATTGATTCATTAATATTTTTGAATAAGTAACACATGCACATAGCATAAAATTCCATAGACACACGCAGGGTACGAGGGAAAAACTGTGTCTTCCTCTCTGGCCAGCCGTCCAGTTCTCCACTCCAGAAGCAACCGCCGTTAGCAGCTTCATGCGCTTCCTCTCAGAAGCGAGGGACAGCTTGTCACCTAAGGAGGAGGGCTCCAGCTGCTCCCTCCTCCTTCACTGATGACAAGCGCACTATGGTGGCCACTGGTGTGGCTCTGTCCAGGCGGGGGGATACATTGCACCTGTTCGCCCGCATGTTAAGGACCTGGAGGTGTTGCCCTGGGCTCTCTCACAGGAGGCTCCTGTGTCCCCAGCAGCAAGTCAGAGAGACCAGCAGGCCCCAGAGGCAGGGCTCCCTCTCACTGACTTCTAAAATCTTGCAGTGTCCTAAGAGATGAAAAATATTAGTAATAGGACCGGCTCTAGGCTGTAGCCTGGAAGAGCCTTGGGATCTCTTTGTCCTTTGGGAGAAGGTGAGTTTCTTGGTAAATACTGCAGAAACTGCTGGAGAAGTTGCACCACACTATTGTGCAAAAAAACTTCCAGAAAATTCTCACTTCTTCATGGAATAGACTTTCTCTGGAGTGGGGTGGGAGTGATGCCAAGCAGATAATGATAAAAGATAATAAAAAGGGGTAACAGAATGGATTTATTAGTTATTCGTTGCTAAATAACCAATCACTCCCAAATCTAGCAGCTTAAAACAACAAATATTTATCGTCTCATACGGTTCTGAGGGGCAGGAATCTGGGAGTTACTCAGATCCCGGGTGGTTCTGTCTCAGCACCTCTCATGAAGTTGCTGTCAAGACATCGTCAGGGCTGTGGGCATTTGAAGGTCTGGCCGGGGCTGGAGCTCTGCTTCCAAGGTTACTCAAGTGGCTATTGGCTGGAGGCCTCAGTTCTTGCTGTTTGTGTCTCTCCATGAGGCCGTTGAGTGTGCGCATGACATGGCAGCCAGTTTCCTGCAGAGCGAGTGACCCAAGAGAGGACAAGCCAGGAGGAAGCCACAGTGCCTTTTATGACCCAATCTCCAAAGTCACCCTTCGTCGCTTCTGCTGCATTTTTTTTTTTAGGTTGTTTTATCGAGCTTTATTATGGATAACATATCATAATACAATTTGTGTAGTGTCATTGACACTAACCTCATGGTGAATTTTCTGCCTGGGATGACTGAATTTCAATGAGGGATCAGTTACATATATACACAATGTGTATATATGCACACATCATGTACATATGTATATATATACTATGTATATAAAAATGTATATAATATACATGTATTCTCCACATAATGTAATTTTTCATGCATAAATATGAAAGTGCTGTAATGGTTCATTTGCTTTAATGAATTCTAAGTACAGCTAAATATATTACTGTGCCTTAATTATAAGTAGTTTTCAGATTGTATTAGATTTTAGATTAATGTAATTTTACCATATATATTTTATTACACAGTTTAAAAGTTAGTATGCTTGTTTAATATATTTAATACGTAGCACTCACATGTGAATGACAAAAGAAATTGCCCAGAAAATAGCATCTTATCAAATGCTTTATTATTTATGAAAATATTTGAATAGTTCTTCACAGGAAAATTGTCTCTTACTCTGGGTTTATAGTATTAATAGTTGTGAGTCTAAAAATCTGATTCTCCCGAAAAGGAAGAAAATAATATTGACTTAAGATAGTCTCTGGAATCTTCTCAGATTTAGGTGGAAATGCTAGAGGATTCACGACGAACATTGTGTTTCGTAAGTATTTGGCTTTGAGCTTACCATGGTAGAGGGTCACTAAAGATTTCTCTTGAGGAAATCAAAGCTTTGACCACATTTCTAAGCCACTCTGATATATCTGAATCCATAAATATCTTTGGAGAAATGCCAATGACAACCTTTTGAATGATTTCTTTCGTTCATTTATGGACTAAGAAAATCATTGAGCCGCTATTATGTGCTAGGCAGTGTGAGGCATTGGCGATAAAAGAAATGATTATGCCGTGATGACTGTCCTCTGGGAGATCACGGTATTTCACAGAAAGACATGCTGGAGGGGGGACCCTAAACGTAAGTAACCACTTTTCTGTCATTATCACGTCTCCACATTCTATCCGTTAGAAGTGAGTCACTAAGTATGGCCCACATTCAAGGAGAGGAGATTCGATGGGACGATTTGTGGACATATTTTAAAACCACCACAGTGAGGGCAGGGGATCGAACACGGAGCCAGCCAACAGCTGGCAGGTCCTGATCCATCGCTAATAAGCCCTGTGATCTTACTCCCTGGCCTCGGTCTCTCATGCAGTTTGGAGACGATGACAGCGTCCCTGTCACAGGACCAGTTGCCTGGCTCAGCCGGGAGGCAGACAGCAATCAAGTCAAGAGCATGGGCTTTGAAGTCAAATCCCTGCCCCAATACTACATCTCTCTGGGCCTCAGTTTCCCCATTTGTATCATTACCTGCCTCCCAGGGCTGTGGTGAAATGAGCTGAGACAAGGATGTGCAGAGACCTGGTCTTGGCTGAGCCTAACTGAGCAGGCCCAGAGGCATCTAGTTGCTAGAGAAGCCAGGTGTTGTGAGGAGGCTCTTTGTGTGCAATGCAACCAACTGAAGGACAAGCTAGAGGAGGACACTTGTCCTTCTGTCACCTGCAGGTTCTTAGGACCTCTCAGGAAGCTGGCCTCCTCTTCCTTCATGATTTTCTACAGCAGGCTGTCTTCTCAGGACATGACCAAGATTTGGGATCTGGGGCAAGTATTCGGCTGCTCCTGGGATTAAAAGCATCTCCCCAGACGAAAGCCAAGAGTACCCTTCACCATGACCTCCCACTGCTTGGAGTTCCATGGAAATATGGTCACGAGGCCCTGCTCAAGTGCTGGTTGCTTGGGGACACCGTGAAAGCCACTTTTCAGAATGTGCACGGAGACTGGAGTCCCATCTTTGGGGAGAATGCTCAGCTCAGGACTGGGTGCTCCAGGCTGAGAACCAAACTTCCACAACACTATGTGAAGTCCAAAAACATTGCTAGTAAACTACCCTCTGGAAATCAATTTTTAACCCACTCTTTCTTGGCACCTGATCTCCGAAGGCCTTAGAGTTCTTTCTGGAAGGTGAGCAGCAAGTCAGTGGTAAGATGTCCTGTTAGGGGCTGTAACGAATCCCAGTAATCCTGCTTCTCTGACAGCCAGCTCTGGGTCTAGAGCTTGCTCCGAAGCGGGCTTTGGATCGCAGGGCGTGGGGGAAGCATCGCTGCTGGAGACTGGAAACACGTACAAGAAGCAGCCTGCGAGGATGTGCCATTGCACTCGCAGCTCCTGGGGAAGTCCCCCCTGGAGAGGCTGGGCCCTCCTGCAAGCTGTGGGCCCTGACTTTACCTTCCCATGGGGCAGCGTTTGATGAAAGGCTGCTCGTCCACTGCACTAAGCCAGGACTCTGAGGTCCACAGGCCCCTTCCCAGATAGCGCTGCACACCTGGGACGAGCGAGAACATGGAACAGCCAAAGATTTCCTCTCTGCTTTGAAATCTGGCCTTTTTGCTCTTGCTGTCTCTGAAACAGAATGGAGAGAAGGCTGCATCTTAAGCTGCCCAGTCTAGGGCATTTGGTTACGGCAGCCCAAGCAGGCTAAGACGATTGTCAATTCTATTTTTCTTTTCGGCCTCTATGTCTTTGTCACTTCATGCTGAGACTGGACCATGAGGCTGCTGGGCTTTTATGCGGGTTACTTGTGGAGCTGGCAGAAAGCACAGGCTCCAGGCTGTCCTCCTGACCTGACCCTCAGCGTAAGCAAGGTCTCTGCCGTGGCAAACCAGAAGGGCCCCGGCAGGGACCAGAATCACACAGAAACCCAGAGAGGCAGAGTAACTGGCCTCAGATCACAGGGGGACCACAGCGCTAGGGCTACACAGAGGGGCCAACCGTGATCTGCGGGAACCATCAGATGCCAGGCTCCTGGTCAGAGGATCCTGTCATTAGCTCGTCAAACAACTGATTGGAGGAAAATGCTACAAAAAGCATCCAGCAGTGAGCAGAGAAGTCGAGGGTTCAGACTCTGGTGTCCTCCTGCCCATGTCTGAGTCCTTGCTCTGCCGCTTACAAGCTGTGGGCTCAGGCGCATCATTTCAAGATCTTCAAGCCTTGGTTTCCTCATGTGCAACGTGGGGTAATACTGACACCACCTTCTGGAATTGTTGTGAGGATCAAATGAGCTGGAACACACAGAGCATTCAGCATGGTGCCTGGCACAGGGTAAGTGCCACCTAAGAGTTTGATATTGTTATTACGGGATGAGTCCAAGCATTGCTATTGTGACATAGACCATAGCAATGAATATAAGGGATGGAAAAGGAGCATAGTTTCTCTTCAACTCTTAAATTCTAAAAATACACTTCCCTAAGTGCACCACAGCAGAGGGGACTGAGTTAAATGTCTGCAGGGGCGAGGGGGGACAGGAAGGAGCGAGGCCAGCTGTGGGGGCTACGCCTGGTCCTGAGCCCATCCCTACCACCAAATTATCCAGTTTTTCCAGACAGGCTAGAAAAGCTATTTTGTTCAATGTGAAATCTTCAAATTTTTAACTAATTCAAAAACTTTAGGAGCTGTGCAAGAGCTACCAAGGGCAGCCAGCTGTGGGTGTGCTTGGCCTTGAAAGGTCAACCTGGAATGGCCCAGGGTAGGTAAAGCATTCTAGAAGCTTCTGCTGGGCACACTCACTGCACATGTCCAGGCCCAGGCAGGGTGAAGGGTGGAGTGTTAAAGGGGCCAGAGAGAGGCCTTTCCGGAGAGGCGAGGGCTAAGCTCCGCAGCAGCCGAACCTTCCACCCACCCTGGGTGGCTCGTGGGATGAGGTGGCAGCTGTTGGGGCCAAAATGCACAGAAAGGAGCTTTCTGTAGCCCCTCGCTTCTCATTTCCCCTCCAAGGACCTGCTCTTTGCTGCATCTTACCCAGCAAAACACACCTCCAGGACAGACCCCGAGCCCAGCGCACTGAGGTAAGTCCCCCTTCCTGGGGGGTTGCCCTCTACCTGGAACAAAAGCTGGTGGAGCCCAGAGCAAAGCTCATCAGTCATATCTCCAGTGCGGGCTGGCAGGTGGGTGTTGGGAGCATGTGAGGTGACAGCCTTCCTGGAACTCATGGATTTGTGTGTCATCATCATCACCATCACCACCCCCAAATAGCAACACCTGGTCTTTGCAGAGCACTGTGCTTCAGGCGGAGGGGGGACATTCCTGCCTCTGTTGTATCTCCTGCCTTCTCCAGCCCCAGAGAACGTTCATGGACTCCGACGGCCTCTGCAAGGCCCACGTCAACCCTATGTTGAAGCTCTGACCCCCAGTATCTCAGAATGTGACTATATTTGGAGATGGGGGCCTTTAAAGAGGTGATTAAGTTAAAACATAATTATTAGGGTGATGTCCTAATCCAATCTGAACAGTGTCCTTACCAGAGGAGGAGGTTAGGACACAGAGAGACACCAGCGGCAGGTGCACAAAGGAAAGACAATGCGAAGAGGCAGGGCAAAGACAGCCATCTGCAAGTCACAGAGAGAGAGAGAGAGACCTCAGCAGAAACCAACCCAGTAGGCACAGTGATCTCAGTCTTCCAGCCTCCAGAACTGTGAGAAAATAAACTTCTGTTGTTTAAGCTACCCAGTCTGTGGCATTTTGTTATGGAAGCCCTAGCAAACAAGTACACACGCCAACAAAGTTTGTCCCCTGATAATCCCAGCTACATAAATCACTGGCTTTCCATTGTTGCAGTGGATGCCAGGGAGCTCAGAGCAAAACGGCCAGCTATAGTGACCATATTGCCTGGAGTGAGTCTACATGTTTTGGGGATATGCTTTCTGCCCAGTAAACCCAGCTGAGCAGCATCCAGGAGTGAAGGGGTGCAAAGAAGCTGCTGTGGCTTGGGCTTATCTCAATTGAGAATTGATTGGGCTATCACCCAGCACTCTTTTTGGCCCAATCTGACCCGCTTCATTCTCCTGACCTGGGGCGAAGTGTCTATAGACCCAGTACAGAGTTCCAGTCTCAGCCCACCCATTACACATGCTGATACCTGGCCGACTTAATCAGTAACCACAATCAGAGAGTTGGTCTGGAAGCCCCACACAGAAGCAATCTTGCACCCGCTGCTGAAGGAAGTCCCTGGGAAGGGTGCGCGTCTGCTCCACATTCCAACCCAACAGGACCCGCCTCAGGCTCAAACAGGGTAAGAAGTTGCTGCCCCCTGCACCCCTGGGGTGATTCCAAGGGTGCTGAGAAGGGTTTGGCATCTTTCTCCATCCTTCTGCACCCCTGGCTACATTCCTGCATTCCTGCAAGACTTCAATGCTATAGATGAAGTCTGGGGTGCTCTCACTGAATAGAAAATATCCCCAAGAGGGGCCACATTCTCAAATCTCCCCACCGCCAACATGCATGTGCTGATGGCAGAGCTGAGGGAATAGCCCGCACTCTCACGCCCATGCCTCCCGCCCCGCAGCAGGTGGAGGACACTTCTGAGCCTGACCATGACCCCATATCCTCCTGTATTAGCAGGGAACCCACCCATGGCGGGACATTGGTGGAGGGTGACTTTTGAAGCCAAAGTATCAAGACGATCCTTCTTCACCTGCCCATCCAGCCGCACAGGCCAGTGACTTGGGCTTGGGCTCCAGGACACTCCTGCATATGGGGCTCGGACTTGTGGTGAGTGATAAGGTCATGAAGGGATGGCTGGAGTCTGTACACAGAGATCGCAGTTGGCTATTCCAGAAGCTTGCCGGCAGCAGCATCCTAATTGGCCCATTCCAGTGGCGTGCCCTTGGGCATGGTTCCTGCTCGGACGCTCCCTGTGTTCCTGGCCGTGTTCCCAGCTCGGTTCTGCATCCTGGCCACCAATGCCCTCCCAGTAGAGGCCCTTTCTGCTGAGTCAGCCCAGCTGGCTTTTGTTGCCTGCCCTCAGGCTCTAGTTATTGGTCTGGTGCCCCAGAGAGGATCTGGGCTAGACCCTGAGGAAGCCAGCATGGTCTGAAAAAGCACTTGCCACACTTGAGCCCTTTGCATGGTCCTCAGGCAATGGACAAGGGCTATATCTTCCAACAAGTAGGAGCAAAACCCTAGGGGGCCCCAGAGGGGTGCAGGGAGCTCTGGGGGCTCAGGGTTCTCAAGTCCAAATATCAGCATCCCAAGTGTCAGGGCCTCAGTCCTCCCTAGCTGGACCCGGCCATTGCCGGTCTGCTCAGGAGAAGAGGGATTAGTACTGAAAGAGCTGTAGGACCCAGCTCCCACGTGCCAGCCTGGGCACCTGTCCTGAGGGTGCTGAGCCAAGGGCAAGCGAGGAGTGTGCCAGATAAGAGCGATTTGTGGACATGAGGGCATTCAACCATAACACAGGCTTAACACCCAGCAAGGGGCCCTGGGGTGACTCCAACATGCCTGTGCGATGGCTCTTGGCAGCTTGGGAACAGCAATGGCCCGCTTTTTAAAGAAAAAGGCAACAGAGAAGTGAACTTCCAAGACTGACTGTGGAAGAAGAAACCAAAAGGCTCAGCGATGCAGCGACAAGAACCAGTCTGCTCTAGGAGGCTGGAGAACCCACAACCTGCCTGTGGTCCTCAGCGGGAGGCTGAGGAACACTTGCCACGGTGGTACCCTGGTGAGGGGAGCGCCAGCACCATTGAGAAGCTCAGTAGTAGCTGCCCTTGACAAGCCACAGCTGATGGCAGGAGATGCCACCACGGAGCAGGGCCCCCTAGAGCAGTCAGGATGACACACCTTGCATGGCAAGGGCCAGGCAGCAGCACTTCACTGCTGCACTTTCTTCTTCAAGGTGGGCGTAATTACTGTGATGTAACCGGCCACGAGTCAGGATGAGGCGATGGGGCGAGTGTTCTAGCTTTCAGAGGTACACAGAACAGAGATGGCGGATAGAATAAGGTGTCCCTAGGGACAAAATCGTTTGGCAGCCATGTAGGGCACTGCTTAATATACATAATTAAAAGGGTCAAGAATGGATTAACACCCACATGTCCATCAGTGGATGAGTGGATAAACAAAATGTAGCATATCCACACCATGGAATATTATTGGCTGTGAAATGAAATAATGTACATGTTACGACATGGATGAACTTTGAAAACACCATGTTAAGTGAAAGAAGCCAGACACACAAGGACACATACTGCATGACTTCATTTGTATGAAATGTCCAGTGTTCTGGCAAATCCATACCCAGAGAAATAGATTCATGTTTGCCAGAGGATGGCGAAGGGTGTAAATTGAGCCTGATTGCTAACAGGTACAGG
The DNA here is from genome assembly GCA_963575035.1 of Avahi laniger. Taxonomy (NCBI): domain Eukaryota; kingdom Metazoa; phylum Chordata; class Mammalia; order Primates; family Indriidae; genus Avahi; species Avahi laniger. The sequence goes on along the minus strand of CAUYSK010103333.1, from coordinate 12,244 downwards.
GTTTCTTTTTTGGAGTGATGGAAATGTTCTGGAATTCATGGCAATGGTTACACAACCTTGTGAATATACTAAAACCACTGGATTGTACACTTGAAAATTTAAAATTTTGTTATATGAATTTATCGCCAAAAAAAAAATAATAAGAAAGAAACTACAATGGAATCACAGAAGGCTATGGAAATTCATGGTCTTTTGCCCATTGTCTAGTGCTGAGCCTGTTTTTGAACCCAGAAACCATTGATTAAAGAGAGAGTTGGGCTCCCTTGAGGAAGAACCTATAACACCATGGCCGGTGTGTACGGTAGTGATTTCTCCAGTCTTTCTCCAAAAGGCCCTGTGGTATTTTACTTGGATAACCACACCCAGGAAAAGAGAATTGACCAGGTTTACAGGGGCAGTTGGATATGGTCTGAGCTGCTACTGATATTGGAAGTACCATCAGTTAGGACAGGGGCACCTGGGAGCCAGGTAACAATGGTCCAGACCCGTTCCACAGTGTGTTTACTGGGCCCTTGGGGCCACCAGGAGTCATGCCCTAGGTTCTTGAATGCTTAATTGGAATGGACTTACTTGGTGGTTGGCAGAACCCACAAATTTGTCGCTTGACCCGTAGAGTAGGGTCTACTGGGGAAGGCCAAGCGGAAGCCCCTGAATTTCCCCCTCTAGCCAAGACAGAGAGTAAATCAACAATATTACAATCCAGGGAGGATGGGATGGAGGACTATCAGAGACAGCACCACCTGCAGAGACTTTAAGGGTGACAAGTTTTTAAGGGTCCCCATCATGCCCCCTATTTACTTCTCTAGAACTTGGATCACTAGTTCCTCCTCTGCATAGACCACAGGGATCACGACAGTGGACTGCCACAGACTTTCCCAAGCAGTAGCTCAGTTGCAGCTGCTATGCCACATGGAGCTTCTTAGTTAGGGCAGATGAACACAGACTTTGGTACATGGTAGGTAGCTGTTGGTCTGCTGAATGCCGTCTGCTCCATAACCCATCAGCAGGAGCAGCAGAAGCAGCTTGCATTCCCACGAGGTGGGCAAAAGCAAACATGAGTTCTGCCCTGGGGCTATGTTGATTCTCCTGTTCTCTGTTACCGCACAGTCTGCAGGAAGGGAACGCGACTGTATGAACTCTCCTCTAGCAGCACGCAGGTCCACTGTATTGGTGACACCATGGTAACCAGATCCGAAGAGCAGGAAGTGACAAGTACTCTTAAGGCCACAGAAGACACATGTTGTCTGGAGGGCAGGAGATAAACCCTACAGAGATTCAGGGTCCTTTCCCATGCTTAGTGTTCTTAGGGCACTAGTAGTCTAGGGTATGATGGGTTAGTCCTCCAAGTAAAAGGTGAGTTATTGCACCTTAGACTTCCTACCTCTAAGAAAAAAAAATCCACAGTAGGCCTTTTGGGGGTTTGGAGGCATCATATTCCATATTTGGGAACTTCTCTGACCCATTTATGAGTTGGTACAGAAGGTTGCTAGTTCGGGCTAGCTTTGAGTGGCTCCCAGATCAAGAAGGGGCTCTGCAGGAGCCAGACTATGGTATGGGCCGCTTTACTTCTTGGGCTAGATGAAGCACAAGCAGGGGGCTTGTGTCATCCAACTCCGTGAGCTGATGCCTCTTCCCCACCTCACATGTCACATCTCACACCTCATGCAGCTTTCCATAACCAGCTGACAGAGGAGGAAAGCTTGGTTCATGGATGGATCATCTCGGTATGTCAGGGCAAGAAAAAGGTGGATGGCAATTGTGCCACAGCCACACGCAGAGCTGGCTGCAATAGTCACCCCCTAGTGGCAATGAAGACCTCCCAGCATCCTGCAATGCACCTGGCCATCCACTTGGTGTGTCCAGAGGAGTGGCCTGGGGTAAGGATATACAGGGATTCACGGGCAGTGAGGAGTGGCTCAGCTGGTTGGTCAGGATCCTGGGAGGACAGTGGAAGTTCAGGAATGGGGAGGCTGGGGGAAAAGGCATGTGGATAGATGTATGGAAGAGGGTACGGGGTGCGAGGATCTTTGCATCCCTGAAGGAGAGGCACCAAATAACCGACTGGACAGGATAACCTGGCCAGTGGATGCCAGTCCTCTGCCCTCGCCAGCTGAGTGCTTGTGCAGTGGAGGGCGGTGGGGGCCGTGCCTGGCTGATCTTCAGTTTTAACGGAACTTTCATCATTATTAGCTGATGCTTTGCTTTTACCAGAATGATCTTTTGTCTGTTATTAATGTAATGACACCTCCTTTCTTTGAATCCATATCACATTTTTTCAACCTTTCACTTCCAGCTGGTGTGTAATCTTGTGTTTGAGAAGTCTCTCATAAAAAAGCATATAGCTGCATGTTTTTTAAATCTAGTTTGATAATCTTTGTCTTTTAGCTGGAACACTCAGTCCATATATGTAAAGCGATTATTAATATTTTTGAGTTTTAATCTAGTCCCTAATTTCATGCCTGCTTTATCTCTCCATCTTCTCTCCCTTCCTTAAGAAAGCTTATTTTTTTCCTCCATATCCTTGCTCCAATCTTTTAGCAAATACCCTAGAATTCTTAGTATATAACTAAGAATTACAATTATATATTAATGTATACCATGAATTCTTACTATATAAAGCTTTGAACTCAATACTTTTTTACCTTCTACTCAGATAGTACAAGAACCTTCAAACCCTTGAACTCCATGTATCATGTGCTTGGCATATATGTTTTCTGGTCTAGAACTTTACTTCTGTTTTGGTTTTCTTAATCCCACTAGACATTATTAATGCTGCTTGCTATGGTTTGAATATTTGTCCCCTCCCAAATTCATGTTGAAATTTAATCCCCAATGTGGCAACATTGAGAGGTGGGGCCTTTAAGAGGTGATTTGGGGCCAGGTACAGTGGCTCATGCCTGTAATCCTAGCACTTGAGGAGGCTGAGGTGGGAGGATCACTTAAAGTCAAGAGTTTGAACCCAGACTGAGCAACAAAGGGAGACCCCATGTATACAAAAACTAGAAAAATTGCTGAGTGTGGTGGCATACATCTGTAGTCTCAGCTGCTTGGGAGGCTGACACAGGAGGATTGCTTGAGCCCAGAAGGTTGAGGTTGCAGTGAGCTATGATGACACCACTGCACTCTAGCCCCAGTAACAGAGTGAGACTCTGTCTTAAAAAAAAAAAAAGATGATTGCATCATGAGGGCTCTGCTCTCATAAATGGATTCATCCATTCATGAATTAATGGATTAATAGATTAATGGGTTGATGGATTAATTAGTTATCATGGGAGCGGGACTGGTGGCTTTATAAGAAGAGGAAGAGACACATTAGCATGCTCAGCCCCCTGCCCACGTGATGCCCTGCACCAGCTCTGCACTCTGCAGAGAGTCCCCACCAGCAAGAAGGCTCTCTCCAGATGTGGTTCCTCAACCTTGGACTTCTCAGCCTCTGTAATTGAGAGAAATAAATTCCTTTGTTTCATAAATTACCCAGTTTCAGGTATTCTGTCATAAGCAACAGAAAATGGACTAAGACACTGCTTCATACACTCCATGGTTGTCTTACTTACCCTCACAAGTCCTTTCTGTGTTCTTCTTTCCTTCTCCCACCTCAAGCCTTTCTCTGAGATCACTTTCCTCCTCCTTGAAACACATTTTTCAGAACTCCCTTGGGAAGAGTCAGCTGGTAATGAACTCCCTCCGTCTTCACTGTGCCCTCATTCTTGAAAGATCCTTTCCCTCTGCAGAAAATTCCACACTGGCCGTTACGGTTTAGCCTCCTGAAAACTGCGTCACCACCTCCCTGCATTCAGTCACCACTGGTTGAGGTCCCTGGTGAAGGTGCCGTGACTGACACCCAAGGCGGCTGCCTGGCAGGCCCTCTGCTTCACCCTCGCCCCCAGGGTGTCGGCCTTCAGGGCAGGAAGGGCCTCTGTCCTGGCTCCACACTATGGGTGGCCCCTGAGCCTCCACTCTGTCCCTTAGAGTCCAGTATTCTTACCACTCCTAATGCATACTTTCCCCAGAGATGGCCTGGCACTTCTCCATTATCTTGCCAGTTATTTAGAGCTTTTAAGGTAATATTTTTAACGCTTTCTAACATTTCCAGTTGTTTCCAACAGGAGGGTTTATCTGAATAACCTCATCCCTGTTCTCAGATGTGCTGGCATTTCATATTACATTTCTCTGGACACTATCTTCGTCCCTATATCATGATAAACATTTTGGATTATGGGCAATTTTCCTGTGGAATCTTTTTTCCAAAATAACTCTTACATAGCAGTCCAACGAATAAGGCAGAAAAAAAAGAGTTCTCCTGGTTGACGCAGGTGTGGGCGTCCAGAATGCTCTCTTCTTGCCTGCCTCTCCTACCTCTGTCAGTCTCCTGGAAACCCTAGGGAGCCCCAGAACACACTTTGAAAATTATTACCCTAAAAACTTACTAATTGACATAAATTCTCCAATGTCCATACCCTAAGAAAATCCAAATGGCTGTGTTGAGTGTGTCTGTTCTGGGAAAAGAGTCCCTGAGTCTGAGGCGGGGGCTCCTCCGGCTTGGGGAAGAAGCCCTTGGCGCAGTGGAGCTTAATGAATTCTCATGACTATGACAACTGCAGGGCACCACGAACAGTTGTGCAGGCTGTACACTGCTCAACAACTCCCAGCCCAGGAGGCAAATGGGTTCTGAAATCTAGTGTATGCCCTGAACTAGGTTAGGATAGGTCCTCTTTTGTTCTGATTCACGCAAGAGTTCTATGCAGGGCAATAGTGGCTCTATGACCAGGATGAAATGTCACAATCACCCCACCAGGCTTTCTCACTCTCCCACATTCAGTAGGCCTCTTCGCACCCTGCAGACTTCACCGCAATTCCGACCTCAGGAAGGAGAGTCATGGATATGGCACCTATTAGTAAGCATTCAGGTCTGGAAGGCAACCTCCCCATGGAAGACAAGCAAATTGGTGCCTTATGTGCTTCAGTCCCTTACACTGGGGGTGGGGGAGTATGACTCAGCCCCTCTGGACCCAGGAGGATTCTAAGAACCGAGAACCTGGCCACTGCCCCAAAACCCCCAGAAGGCTCTTGGGAAATGCTCTCAGCTTTCTTCAGTCAAGGCCTCCTGACTGAAGGTGTCTGTGTGGCCCCCATTGCTGGCTGGAATCCAGTCTTAACTTCCCTCCACCCATTTCCCGCTGCCCCAGTGACAACGGTTATGATGAAAACCAGCCAGCAAAGGGACAAGGCTACCAGCAGGGCGCATGGCCCTCCTCAGCCTCCCTGCCAGTGGGGATCTGGCAGCCGCTTTGACAGGAAAACACACATTGTTTGGGGGCGTTGCGGATACAGCACAGATTATTTTTAGCAAATTGTTCTGACTTAGTGAAAAACCTGAAAGATAGTGTCGATAATCATCCTTATTTCAGTGCCGCAGATGGCACCGCTATAATTAGACGCTTGTTTCTGGGCGATTCTGTGGTTCCTATAAGAAGACACCTTGCCTGGTGCAGAAATACATCACTGAGGTTGTCTTTATTTTTTAATGTGGGGCTCAATCTTTTCCTCTTTCCCCTTAAGTATGAACAACATGTGTTGAGAAACAGTAAATTATTCACATGTCTCTCAAGCTAATATTAGCCTGAAGACAAATGAGAGGTTTGGGCCTTCTTTGTTCCCTGATGCAAGTGACACGCAGGAATTACCCGCTGCTCTGCCCTCCTCCTCGGAGGTGCTTCCTGGGCCCGGAGCCAAGTCAGCCTCCTGCACTTGCTTTCATATCGGTGCTTTTCATGTGAGATTATGTCCTTATCTAATGCCTGCCGCCTCCCCTGGCCCATAAGCTCCACAGGGGCTTTTTTGTTCACGGCATGTCCCCAGTGCCTAGAATGGGGACACGTGTGACATGCAAGCATGAATAGGAAAGCCGTTGTCGGAGGTAGGCGTCTGGGGAACCCGGAGCCTCCAGCTCTTTTCCTGGTTCACCCACCCACGGGCTCATTGCCACGGTCAAGCCTTTGGCCAATATCGGACTTCTTTCTGTGACTTTGGTTTTCTCATCTGACAAATGGAATTAATAAAACACGCCCCACTTACAGCATGAGGCTTTAATAAGGAAGACTGAGTGTGATAAGACTGGAAAGGGTGGAGCAACGATTCCATAATTAAAATTAAGATTGGGGTTGGGGATGCAGACCGGATAACTGGAATTCCACTGAAGGCCCTTGGGAGCAGGTGTTTCTTCAAGACCTATCCCAGCCACAGCCCAGAGCACAGAGGCCCACACCGTAGGCACCCAGGGGATGAGTTGCCGGGAAGCCAGCCTTGAGATGGCCCATGATGATCCCACCTCCCAGCCTTCACACCCTTGTGTGACTCCGCCTACACCGCACCAGGACCAGCAGAATACGGCAGGAGTGATGGTGTGTCACATCCAAGGGTAGGTTCCTGAAGGCACTGCAGCTTCCTTCTTGATTGCATTCTCTCTCTCTGTGATCACCTGCTCCGGGAGATGCCACATTGTGAGCAGGCATATGGAGCCCACGTGTCTGAGAAACTGGGGCCTCCAGCCAACAGCCACATGAAGGAGTTTGGCAGCAGGTCCCACAGCCCCAGCCAAGTCTTCAGAGACTTCTGTCCTGGTCAACAGCTCAGCTGCAGCCTCATGAGAGCCCTTGAGATTCAGGACAACTGGCTAAGCTGCTCCCAAGTTTGTGACCTTCAGAAACTATGTAAGATACACATGTTTGTTCTTTTAAGCTGTTAAATTCTGGGGTCATTTGTTACGCAGCAATAAATAACTAATACACCATCCAACCACATCTCTGCTTCCAGCTCAGCCTCCCCTGCAGCCATAGTGTAACCTCCTCTCTACTCTCCACCTTGCTCATCCTCACTTCCTTCCTCCCCTGCAGACCAACCCTCTGGTTCTCACTCAGCAAGGGCCCCCAGCAGGGTCCAGCACAGACTAAGACAGAGGACCAGGGTGTCCTATGACCACAAAAACCAGAATCTCAGAGCTCTGTCCCCTGGCCTGAGGTAGAAATTTGACCTTTCCCCCTGCCCCACATTGGCTTTGCCTCATTTCCTAAGAGATGGGGAGGCCCTCACGCAGCCTCCTCTCCTCTCCTCTCCGTCCTTCCAACCCCACCGCAAAGGAGCTGGGCCACAGCTTACTTTCTCCAAGCTTCCCAAGGACCGAGATCTCTTCCATGAACCCCAGTACTAGTGGCTGGTATTCTTTTAGATGCCATTTCCCACCCACAAATCCAACTCTGGCAATTTGGTGAGAGTTTCTGCAGAAGAGGGAAAGGCTCCCGCTGGCTCCCGCTGGCTTCCGACACCCAGGTTGTCTGCCTCCAGGTCACCCCAGACACAGGTGTCTTCTCAAATTCCCCAGAGTCTCCTGGGGCCTCCTGCTGCCAACCACTTGCCACTCCTGTGCCCACCTCTGTCCTCCGACACACTAGCAACCACGGTGAGCAAGTGAAGGGAGCTTCCTTTTGCAATTAATTTTTATTTTTAGAAAATTGATCCAGGCATGCGATACACAGTCCAAATAGTTTACGATCCCAACGGAATGCAGCTATTCTCTGGCTGTCTCTCTCATTCCACAGTCCCACGCCCCAGGGGCCACCACGTCCTTTATTTTTTTGCCTCTGAAAAAAATTAAAGGTGTATGTATGACTTTTTTATTGACTATATTTTGATATTATTTGATGACTTTCTATTTTAATAGTGCAGGGTTTGACACTTGTGGTCCACTGTGTCCCCACTTTCCCCCCTCACCTATCATCCTAATAGATCTTTATCACCTAATTTTTGGTTAAGTTAATTGTCAGTGTTTACATGACGAGGACTATAACGTCATGTTCATTGTAAAGCCAAGCAGTATGTGATGAACATGTTCCTTTCTCTTAAGCTACTCCTGCCCCCTGCACCAGAGGGAAATGTTTCCTTTTATTATTCACTTAGTTGTCAATGTCCTGACGGCTAACGTTTCCCCAAACGCTTCCATATTTCTGTGGAATGCCTATCAACAACTGTTTCAAAAGCTAACACCCCAGGTACTCTAGCAGTTCCCTCTTCCCTGGAGTCCTTTCCCCCAGGGCCAGCTGACTTCCTGTTCTATTGCTACAAACGGTCACCCTGGGGCTTCCCCTGGCCTCTCCATTGAGCCACGCCCCCTGCTTCCTACACCCAGGTCCTCTTCTTCCTTGGTTTACTCTCTCCTTTGCAGGCGCACACCCTCAGATATCTCCTGAGAAAGAATACACAGGAGGTAAAAGCTTTGAAAATGTTTCCTGCCTAGAAATTCATTTATACTACTTCATACTTGAAAGATAATCCAGCCAGATATAGATATTTAGGTTGAAAATAATTTTCCATCAAAATTTCAAAGACATTATTCCATCATCTTCAGTGCCACCATTGTGAAGTCTAATATCCTAACCTTGGTGTGTGTTGTACTCCTCTCCTCCAATCTCCAGCGTGCAGGGTTTTTTCTTTACCCTGAACACTTTTAGATTTCATGGTGATACACCTTAGCGTGACATTTAAAAAATTCACTCCAGTTGCCCTTAACAGGCTCTTTCCATTTGGAAGTTCCCATTCTTTAGTTGGTAATTTTCTTGTATTATTTCTTTGAAAATGCCTCCCTCTTTGTTTTCTCTGTTCTCTCTTTTCCTAACTCTAATTAGTAGAACACCTAATCCTCTATTGATCCTCTAGTTTTGTCTTTTATTTCTTATTGTCAATCTCTTTGTTTTATTTCTAGAGATTTCCTTGTGTCCACATTCTATCCTCTTTCTTGTGCTTGGAGTCCCCCTTCCTTGTAGAATGCTGATCTTGTTCCTCGACGACAGGGTCCTCTCTCATCCCTTGAGCACATGCATGATGGGAGAGTCATCCGAGTGTGTGTTCTGCTCCCTTCCCTCTGATTCCTCCGAGTGTCTTTTTTCTGTTTGTTGTTTGTTTTGCTCCATGTTGGCAGCTTTGCTCCCATGTTCAGTGATCCCTGGCAATCTGTTCATCTCTGAGAGTGCAGAACTAAAGAGCTCTTTGAAGACTTGTTGTTGGCAGGGGAATGGCTTTAGACTGGTGGATGAAGCAGATATCTCTGCAGGGCGGTCCTCCTACATAAGCCTTTTTAGGTCTCCTCTCTAGAGAGATGTGCCCTGTCTGGGGCATCTAGGTCACGCTGCCAACTTCCTTTGAGTACACCAGGGAGGGGGTCCTGGGGTCTTGGAGTCTTGGGGTCTACTCAGTGTGTGAAAAGTATTTCTTCTTGTATCTTGATCTCTTTTTAGTCAAACCCCATGCTCGCCTTCTGATGTCTGTGGGATTCCTATGCCCAGAGCTACCCCTCTTCAATTTCTCCAAAGAACAAATCCCCAGGCTTGTCTGGGGAGCACAGTGGAAGAAACCTGGGAGTCCACTGGCTTCCCAGGCAGTGTGGATCGACCCCTCTCTTTTTGCCTCCACTACCCTACCTCATCCTGCCTTCTGTAGCGCCAGTCGCCTCCAGTTGCCCAGGCTTCTGGGTCTGATCGAATGAATGGACCTGATTCTTGACAACATTGGTCCTCGGGTCCTGGCTCCTCCTCTCTGCTGCAACATACGCATCTCAGTGTAGCCATTGGGAAAATGGGGACAACAGTGGTTCCCACCTCCTGCAGTTGTTGTGAAGAAGAAATCAGCTCAGGGTGGTGCCATCACTGTCATGATGGGAATTGCCGAGGCAGCCCCCTTGAGCAAGCACTGGCCCCAGCGTGTGTTCTGTTTTGCCCACACAAGCCCAGGAAGAGGAGCAGAGCCCAGTGATGATGTGAAACCATCACACTCATGCTGAGTGTGCAGAGCCAGAGAAATCGGTCCCCTCCACGTGCTCCTGGCCCCCGCCAATTAGTGCATGACCCAGTCACCAGCCAAGCCAAGCGTGGCACTGAGAACATATTCAGCCTCCCTGAGGCTTTGCTCAGCTCCCTCCCTCCGAACCCTGAGAGAGAGATGGTCCCAAATGCAAAGTAGCAATAATAATAGTATGAGATGGCAGTTGAGACCTGTGCGGCTGATGGCAGTTTGAAAGAAGGATAAGCAGACTCTATTCCATCTGCCCACTGACTTTTCAAGTTACTTTTACCCATCCTCAAAATTATGTCTGCCTTTAGTAGGAATAATTACCAGCATGAGAAAGATGGGAGTGCTCACCATGCAAGGGCAGGTGAGCTGCTCAGTGCTGTTGGGGGTTTATCCCTCGAAAGGAGAGGGCTGTCCCTTCTGCTGGCATAGGCTCCTGGAAGAGGGTGGCACAAGTGACCCTGACCTGAAAAGCTGAGGGTGCCAGGGCTGCTGCTGGGATCTGGGCTTGTCCACCTCCTGCCCCTGCCCAGGGTTGTCGGGGCATGGAGCCTTGCCCGGAGCCGTGAACACCCAGAGTCCTGGCCGGACCACAGGCTGCACAGCCGGACATGTGGACACGTAGTGGATCACGCAGCAGCAGTGGACATACGTGGTTCAACTGAATTTCAGGGAAGCCAGTAAGCACTGGGGCATCTTGTCTGATGACCCGGGCACAGTCAGGTGTTTATTAGAAAAGCACACACTTAATGTACATCATGCAGTAGAAGAAAGGCATTGTGAGTTCTAATCCCCTCCTGCTCCTGAGGGGAGAGGGTCTGGTACTGCAGGGCCCTTTGCTCCTACTCAGGGACATGAACGGGTGTGGGGAGCTGAGACTGAAGGGGAGGAGGAGGAAATCTAAGACAGGGAGGGTCTGAGGCCGTTGAGGCGCTGCCTGGGGCAAGGGGGCAAAGGGGACACACTGCCAGCCGGTGACAAGAGTGCTCTACCCACACGCAGGGGTGGAGCAGCCCCCTCAGTGCTCCCCCTGTGAAGTGGCCGGCTGTGGGCACGCGGGTGCACCAACCAGCCCAAGGCACCGAGCTGCCCTGCTGGCCTCTGCTCATGGGGGATCCCCTGCTGCTCCAGCCCTCAGATTTGGGGAACTCCCTGGAGGAATCAATGATGCCCAGGCAAGTGCTCACATTAGGGACAGGTAAGAACCTAAGTAGACAGCAGGAGCATTTGCAGGTGTGGCAGGCCCTGCCTCAGTTGCCCCGTGCAGACTGTCCTTTCTGGCAGGGCACGGGCTGTGTTGTGGATCTGCCTTTCCAGGACTGACCATGCAGACCCCAACTCCGGGAGCAGCTGGGTTGGTCCTGCTCCCAGCCAGCAGCAGGCAGGCTGCAGCCTCCCACAGGCATGGCTTTGGCCACTTAAACAAACTGAAAGTGCCCTTCATGTTTGGAGTGAAACATTCAAACACAGTGAAGGAGGAGATGATGGTAATGAGTCTCTCGCCACCTACCCCAGGCCCCAGGCCCTCTCCCTGGCTGTTTTAGTCAGCTCAGGCTGCCATGACAAAGAGCCATAGACTGGGTGGCTTATCAATAACAGGCATTTATTTCTCATAGTTCCAGAGGCTGGAAGTCCCAGATCAAGGTGTCAGTGTGGTCAGGTTCTGCTGAGGGCTCTCTTCCAGGCTGCAGACAGCCACCTCCTCACCATGTCCTCCCATGGCAGACAAGACAGCTCTCTGGGGTCCCTTCTATGAGGGCACAGATCCCATCCTGGGGTCTCCATCCTCACGACCTAGTCACCTCCAAAGGCCCCACCTCCTGGTATTAATACCATCACATTGGAGTGGGGTTTCAACATACAGACAGGCGGGGGCATAAACATTCAATCCATAACACCAGAGGAAACCCAGGGTGCTAATTTCCATGTTTTATGTAATCCTTCCAGGAATTTCCATGCGCTCTCTCTCTCTCTCTCTCTCTCTCTCTCTCTCTCTCTCTCTCTCTCACACACACACACACACACACACACACACACACACACACACACACACACACTTATTCACACAAATGAGAGGATTCTGTACACATACCCTCTAGCTTCCTCTTTCTTATGACACAATATACTTTGAAGATTGCTTCATATTTTAGACCTAAATATGCCTTATTCTTTTAACGACTGCATGGTAATTAAGTCCTAGAGGTAGGTGTAATTTATTCAATTAATATTACTGTTGGTAGGCCCGGCGCGGTGGCTCACGCCTGTAATCCTAGCACTCTGGGAGGCTGAGGCGGGGACATCATGTGAGCTCAGGAGTTCGAAACCAGTCTGAGCAAGAGCAAGACCCCATCTCTACTAAAAATAGAAATAAATTATTGGACAACTAAAAATATATAGAAAAAATTAG
>CAUYSK010103331.1:0-11114 GCA_963575035.1 Avahi laniger | reverse complement strand
CACTCTGGGAGGCTGAGGCAGGAGGACTGTTTGAGCTCAGGAGTTCGAGACCAGCTTGAGAAAGAGCGAGACCCCGTCTCTACTAAAAATAGAAAGAAATTAATCAGACAACTAAAAATATATAGAAAAAATTAGCCGGGCTTGGTGGTGTATGCCTGTAGTCCCAGCTACTCGGGAGGCTGAGGCAGAACAATTGCTTGAGCTCAGGAGTTTGAGGTTGCTGTGAGCTAGGATGACGCCACGGCACTCTAGCCCAGGCGACACAGTGAGACTCTGTCTCAAAAAAAATAAATAAATAAAACTAGTGAATCTCAGAACAGTGAGCTTTCCAGCATTTTATTAATAACTTACCCTGTTATATCTCCTGCTCCTCACTTGGTAGCAGCCTTAAAAATAACAGTCTGCATTTCAGGAATAGGTCTAGGTGAGAGCAGGATAAACTTAAACCTCATTTACAAACTGTCTGCTCAAAAGACTTGTCTTTATTTTCCCTTTGTGACTATAACTCACCCTGTGCTAAAGCTATTACTGGGGGCATCTGTTGAAAACATTTACAGGAAAATCCTTTAGTCTTATTGCCTGAAGTAATGGATAGCAACTGGGGCAAACAACAGACTATCCAGAAAGCTGTGAAGGAAAGGCTAGGGAGTGAGATATTTTTGAGAAATAAGAACTTTGAAAAGCTCCTGCATATACCTGGGAATCTAAAAGGCCATACCCATGACCAGGCAGTGCACATGCTCAGGAAAGGTTTGAAAAAGCCCTAAGCTCTATCTAACTTTGAGGTTTTACATGAGCAGATGGTGAGGACTAAGACAGAGTTGTAAACTTCCTGGCTGAGTATTGCAGGTGTCCCCCAACACACACACAGAACCCCTCTGCAAATACTAGGAGACTTTTTTAGTTCACTGAACTTAAGGAATTCTCTGTCCAATCATTAGCTGACCACTAAGCTAGCAGGACAGAAACTTTACAGCCAACTATGACAAGGAATAACTTTAAAAAATTACATAAGAAAAGTCACTACAGAAAAAAAAACATCAAGCAGCAATTCTAACAGACCCTGGCAAGAGAAAATCTGATTTCTAGAACTGTCACACAGTAATATTCAAAATGTCCAGTGGTTGTCAGGGGTTAGAGGCTAGGGAGGGAGAAACTGGCAGAGGATTTTTAGGGCAGTGAAACTACTCTATGTGATACTACAACACATAGAGATGGATACGATGTCATTAAAATTTGTCCAAACTCATAGAATATATAACACCAAGAGTGAACCACAGACTTGGGGCCAGGTATGGTGGCTCACACCTGTAATTCTAGCACTCTGGGAGGCCAAGGCAGGCGGATCACTTGAACTCAGTTGTTCGAGACCAGCCTGAGCAAGAGTGAGACCTCATCTCTACTAAAAATAGAAAAATTAGCTGGGTGTAGTGGCGTGAGCCTATAGTCCCAGCTACTCGGGAGGCTGAGGCAGGAGGATCACTTGAGCCCACGAGTTTGAGGTTGCTGTAAGCTAGGCTGATGCCATGGCACTCAGGGCAACAAAGTGAGACTCTGTCTCAAAGAAAACAAAAAAACCACACATGGACTTGGGGTAATAACGATATGTCAATGGAAGTTCATCAATTGTGACAAATGTCCCACTGTGGTGGGGGATAATGATAATGGTGAGAAGATGTATGCATGGGTGGAAGGAGCACATGGGAAATCTGTACCTCTGCTGAACTTTGCTGTGAACCTATTATAAAACTGGTCTAAAAAATAATTTTTTTAAGGAAAAGGAATGATCTCCAATCAATAACCAATAAGAGCAATCAATTAATAAAAAAATAAAAAGCTAAACTCAAAAAGAAAGAAATTAGTTTTTTTTTAAAAGATCAACAAAAGTAACTAACCTTTAGCCAGACTGACCAAGAGAAAAACAAAACTCAAATTACTAAAGTCAGGAATGAAAGTGAGGATGTTACTGCCAACCTTACAGAATTAAAAGGGATTATAAAGCAATATTATGAATAACTACATGCCAACAAATTGGATGAACAAAAAGAAATGGATATACATATTACTAGAACTGACTCAAGAATAGAAAACCTAAATGCATCTATAACAAGTGAAGACACTGAGTCAGTAATCAAAATATTTCTAACTAAAAAAAAGCCAGATGGCCCTGTTCAACCAAATGTTTAAGGAAAAATTAACAATTAATCCTTCTTAAACTCTTCCAAAAGCCAGAAGGAGAGAACACTTCCTAACTTATTCTATGAAGCCAAAGCCAGACAATCACAACAAAACTACAGATGATATGCCTTATGAATATAAAATAAACATCAACAAATACTAGCAAATCAAATCCAGTAACACACTGAAAGGATTATACATACAACCAAGTGGTATTTATCTCAATAATGCAAGGTTGTTCAAAATATTAAAATCATTTAATATACCATATTAATAATATTATAATAATAAAGGGGAAAAACACATGATCATCTAGACACAGAAAAAGCATTTTACAAAACTGAATACCCATTCATGATAAAAACACTCAACAAACTAGGAATAACTTCCTCTACTTCCTCTACCTGATAAAGGGCATCTGTGAAAAACCTATAGCTAATATCATATTAATGCTAAAAGACTCAAAACTTTTCCCTAAGATCAGGAATAAGACAAAGATGTCCATTCTCACCATGTTTGTTCAACATAACCAGGGAAGTCCTAACCAGGGAAATTAAACAATAAAAAAAAAAAATTAAAAGACATCCAGATTGAAAAAAAACTATTTACTGTATTTCTATTTGCAAATAACATGATCTTATATATAGAAAACCCTAAAGAATTAGCCGGGCATGGTGACGCATCCCTGTAGTCCCAGCTACGTGGGAGGCTGAGGCAGGAGGATCGCTTGAGCCCAGGAGTTTGAGGTTGCTGTGAGCTAAGATGACGCCACAGCACTCTAGTCCCGGCAACACAGTGAGACTCTGTCTCAAAAAAAAAAAAAAAAAAGGTCGCTTCTACATCTTACTTTATTTTTTAAACTCGATGGTTCATGTACCTTTTATTGAGCAAGTGGGAATAAACTGACAAGCTAAGTAATCTACAATTAACTTTAAAACTAAAAAATAAAGTAGTGGGGCCAGGCGCAGTGGGTCATGCCTGTAATCCTAGCACTTCGGAAGGGCAAGGCAGTGAATTGTTTTAGGCCAAGAGTTCAAGACCAGCTGAGCAAGAGAGAGATTCACATCTCTCCAAAAAATAGAAAAATTAGCTGGGCATGGTGGTGTATGCCTCTAGTCCCAGCTACTCGGGAGGCTGAGGCAGGAGGATTGCTTGAGCACAGGAGTATGGGGTTGCAGTGAGCTGTGATGATGCACTGCACTCTAGCCAGGGTGCCAGGGTGAGACTCTGTCTCAGAAACAATAAAAATAAAAGGTAAAATTAAAGGAGTGGGTAAAAAGCATTCTGACTCTCAAGCTTTACAACTACATTTATGCTTGCTCCTTTTGCTAGTACTTTCTTTCTCCCTTCTAACATGATTGACTTTATTATGTGTAAGAGGAGCAAGATTAGGATACCTAGGGATTGGAAATTACATTACTCAAGTTCAATTCTGTATTAGTTTTTAAGGGCTGCCATAATATTAATTAATAAAATTCAGTTGACCCTCTGTATCTATGGGATCCACATCTGTGAATTCAACAAACCTCAGATCAAAAATTTTTGGAAAAACATTTGCATCTGTACTGAACATGTACAGACTTCTTCTTGTCATTATTCTATAAACAATATAGCATAGCCTCCATTTACATAGCATCTGCATTGTATTTGTTTTTGTAAGTAATCCAGAGATGATTTATAGTATAGAGGAGGATGTGCATAAGTTATATCCAAATACTACACCTTTTATGTCAGGGACCTGAGCGTGTGCAGATTTTGGTTTTCATGGGAGGTCCTAGAACCAATCTTCCACGGATATGCTGGGGCAACTGTCCTAAAGACTGGGTGGTTTAAACATCAGAAACTTATTTTGTCACAGTTCTGGAGGCTGAAAGTTAAAGATTAAGGTGCTGGTGAGGTTGGTGGTCTCTGAGGCCTTCTCTTTGGGTTGTAGACAGCCATCCTGTTCCTGCTTCTTCACATGGTCACCCCTCTGTGCCTAGCAGTCCCGGGTGGCTTTCTCTTCTTACAAGGAGAGTAGTCATGTTGGATTTGGGCCCCAACTAATAGCATCATTTTAACTTAATCACTTCTTTAAAGACCTTATCTCCAAATATGATTACATTCTGAGGTACTGGAGATTGGGATTTCAATATATGAATTCTGGGGGAGTGCAATTCTGCCATGACAAACATATAAGCATATATAAAAGAGGGGCTTAGTGAAGACTCTCACAACTTTATCGACTACCTAGACATTAGTTTATTGATTTATCCCCTTATTCTGAAGACAGAAAGAAAAGTTTTAGACCTATTACAATAACTGGGTTTTGGACAAATCACCTGAAATGGATGATAGCAGAGATGCATGTGGAGAGAACTTTGAACCTGAAATGGAGAAGAGAATGTACAAGAGAGAAATTTCAAAAGAAGGATCCATGATACTTGGAAATTAATTGAATGTGAGTCATTGTGGAAAACAATGAAGGACAACTCGTAATTTTTGTACTTGGATAACTAGGTAGCTAGTGGGATAGTAACAGAAGAATGAAATAAATGAAAAAGTGCAATTTGGGAAGAAAGATAGACTATTCCATTTGAAGTGCATTGAGATTGAGACATCAAATAATGACATCTAATAGGCTATTAGAAATGAAAAACCCTATACTTAGGAGAAAATCAGGGATAGAGATGTAATATAAGGCACAATACAAACTGATACACTAAGGGAAAATACAGAAAAAGAAGTCCAGCTGTATCTTTCGAGATGTTTACACTTAGAGGTGAAAGATAGAAAAAACTTGTTAATATAGACAAGAAAACAAATAGTGCCATGGAAGGGAAGAAAGGAGAGCTTGAAAGGAGTGTAATTGTCAAAGTCAAAGGCTGCAATCTGTCATCTTCCATGAGTAAGAAAGGGTTCACAGGAAAATGGGCTGGGGTAACATTTGGTCCCCAACCCCCAGGAACTGGGCCGCACAGCAGGAGGTAAGCCGCGGGTAAGCTATCTAAGGTCCATCTGTATTTACAACCGCTCCCCATCACTCACATCACCTCATAAGCTCCGCCTGCTGTCAGATCAGCAGCGGCATTAGATTCTCATAGGAGCAGGAATCCTACTGTAAACTGCGCATGCGAGCGATCTAGATTGTGTGCTCCTTATGAGAATCCAGCTCCTGGTGATCTGAGATGGAGCTGAGGCGGTGATGCTAGCACTGGGGAGCGGCTGCAAATACAGATTATCATTAGTAGAGTGGTTTGACTGCACAATAAATGTAATGCACTTGAATCATCCCCAAACCATGCCTCCCACCCCCCGGGTCGTGTAAAAATTATCTTCCATGAAACCAGTCCCTGGTGCCAAAAAGGCTGGGGACTGCTGTTTTAAGCCACCCAATCTGTGGTATTTTGTTAAGACAGCCCAAGCAGATTAAAACAGTATGCTTAAAATAATAGATGAATGGCTTCAGTTAAACTTGCCAAAGAATTAGGTCTGTGTCTGGGGCTTCACTAACAGTTGATTATACACACAACTTCTTACATGGCAGTGCTTGTTTCCTCTTTTCTGGGGAAATGGGAAATGTGGCCCCAGGAAGTGAGGACCTTGCATGATGAATGCCAGTGGGCCCTTAGTGATCCAGCAGCAGCTACTTCGTCAGGTTCATGTGGCAGTTCCCACGTACTGAGCCTCCATCTGGAATGTTTGTGCAGGGAAAACAAAATCTTGTAACTCTCCACTTTTCTTTTCTTTAAATTGAAAACACACGTCAATGTTCAATTTTTTTCCTGGTTTTGGTATCTTCTACTAATTAATATTCCCTTGAAAAGTTCTTAGAAAGCAGCTTGGCCAACTTTAGTCAAAAGCATATAAAGCTGCAGTCCCCAAACCCCAGGCCGCAGACCAGTACCAGTCTCTGGTGTTAGGAACTGGGTCGCACAGCAGGAGGTGAGCAGTGGGTGAGTAAAGGAAGGTTCATCTGTAGTTACAGTCACTGTGTCCCATCCCTCCCAGATGCGACCATCTTGTTGCAGGAAAACAACCTCAGGGCTCTCACTGATTCTGCACTATGGTGAGTTGTATAATTATTTCATTATATATTACAATGTAATAATAATAGAAATAAAGTACACAATAAACGTAATGCACTTGAATCATCTGAAACCTCCCCCCCACTCACCCCGGTCCATGGAAAAATTCTCTTCCATGAAGCCAGTCCCTGGTGCCAAAAAGGTTGGGGACCGCTGGGGTAAAGAACTGGCAGCAAGCATTGATCAGTTACGTGTACCAGAAGCTCTAATACAGTATCTCTCACTCTGAAGGTAGGTATCATATTTCTTTTTTTTTCTATGTACCAGGACCAGGATTAAAAAATAGACCTTCTCATTTTCATATCCTGTGCTATATAAATAATTTATAGAAAGTTATTTATATAGAATTTTAAAAGAAATGTATGGAAATCAAAATACAGCACTGAAGGGAAAAATAAAATTGGTAAAGATGATAGATAAGTAGGTAGATAGGTAGATAGATAAATCTACCACTCTAATGTTTTTAGTAAAACATGTTGCTAGTAAAAAACAAAATCTGACATTTCAGCGTCATGTATATGTCATCAAGTGCCAAAGGGTGGAGATTTCCATAAGCATTTATGGAGTTTATCATTAGTCAAAATTAATAGTCCCAAATGAAAAAACTTTCTATCCCAAGACAAAATAGTTAATTGCACTTTGGAAAAAGATTCATCTCTTGTTCTTGTGTTCTATTTATTTTATTTATTCATTCCGATTAATTCAACTCAGTTCCTATACGTTCCTTTGCAAATTAATGAAATGTAGGATCTCGTTATTGAAAGCTGATGAAGATGGAAATGATAGAGCGCTAAGACAAGGCGTCAGACAACAGTATCTAGAAGAAAAAAAGTAAGAAAATCACTCATTAAGATTGAAAGGACACCACATAGCTCATTTCTATTTTATTTTTCTTTTAATAAAAACATTTTTGGAGTATCTACTCTGGGTTAAACACTAGGTAGGCAAGTGTAATATAAAAAATAGTAAAAAGGGAACCTACAGTAAAATGATCCAAAGTCAGGGAAACAGACGAATGTTTATAAAACAGTGTAGTAAGAGTTTTTATATAGGTGAGCACAGAGCATTCTGGGAACACGTAATCCCCTCTGGGGAAAGCGTGAAAATTTCTCAAAGGAGATGACTGGAATGAACCTTGCAAAATAATTAAGGGTTATCTGAATCAAAGTCCTTTTGGTGCAGGAATTTTTATTCTAAACAAAAAATCCATAATGTATATGAACGTTTGAACCAAGCATGAGCCAAATAATTATTATTGCAAACATCATTATGGCTGAAACATTGTAGGAAAGTGGGAAAAGATAAAGCCAGAGAGGTAAGAAAGGTCAGGTAGTAAGGAACATTGAACAGCATGCTAGAGTTTATTTTTTTCTTTGTTCTGAAGAATATGAAAGCCAGTGAAGAATTTTAAGTAGGAAATAAAACATGACTAGATTTACCTTTAGGAAGTATGAATATCAAAAGAATATTTTGATTTTGAATTGTTTCCAGACATTAAAGAATTTCATTAAAATAGATGAGGCAAACAATGTAATGAATTTGCACTGAGAGTAAATCCCTTCCAAAGTAACACTGTGATTCTAAAATAACACACCATTGTTATTTTAATTTTGTACGATCTTAATTCCTTTTTGGTATTTTTATTAAAATAGTTGTACAACTGGTTTAAGGAGTTATTTATGAAATTTTTAAAAAATTTAATCCCTCCATTAATGGATTCTATATAAAACTTAAGTGCCAATCAATCTATAGCCTCAATTAATAACTGGCGTTATCTCATTGGCATTTGTTGAATAATGTTGTACCTAAAAAATATATAAATAAAAATAGCACTGGCAAAAATGGCTGCTCTAACACTAATCAGTGTTTTCAGAGGAACTTCAGCCTCTATTGCTGTGACTGCAACCTGGGATTCCTGGGCTGCCAGATGTTTGACGCCAGATAAGAGGCAGACGTTTGCAAGAAAGAAGTTTACAAATTTACTTTCATGCAATAAACAGGCTTATATGGGGAATATTTAAAGAGGATGGAGAGAGATATTTATATCTCGGGCTTGGAATTTGGAGCAACCATAGGGAATCTTTTCTACTGGATTAATGAATCAAAGAAGCTTTCATCTACTTAATTCTAGAAGAAATCTATAACAGAATAACATCAGAATTCCTGTCTATTTAATGTAAATCTCTGTCCATGGATTTTGGGAAATTTTCAGATGGATCATATATTTAAACAATAAATTTGTCATTTTTCTAATGTAGAATATAATGATATATATTTAGAAAAACAAATAAAAAGAGACTTGGGTCTATGCCCCTTAGAAACTTACAGTTTTTAATTTTTGTTTTTGTTTTAGCATGTTATCAAAAGAAATATAGGGATTTTCAGAAATAATTCTTCATTTATCTCTAATTCATTTTGGTTAGTTTAATTCATAGGGAAAATATGTACAATTGATTGAGTTAATTGTTTCCATTTGAAAACCAAGACAGGATGTCTCACCCAGATGCCAAATCAGGTACAGTGTTATTGATGGAAGAGCTAAAAGCAGTAGTGGATTTTCTAGGCTAGTGAAAGAATACCTTTTAAAATGTACAATAGATGACATTTGGTACAGTTTCACTGATTTTATTATGAACATTTAATCTGCTTTTAACAAATTCATAGCTCCAAATGGGAATTGATCTAGAAGAGGAGGAGAAAAGCCAGGAAAAAAGAGGAAGCAGGCCAAAATTTTAGAAGGTTCAAAGAAACTGGATGTTAATATGTGAATAAAGCTCAGTAAATTTAGTATTATTTTCATTTTTTTGAAGCAATGCATTTCATTATCTCCACATTGACAAGCAGACGAAAATACATTTCAAGAAATGTATTTTCCCTTTCCACAATTTATCAGGATAATATTTTGTTAATAAATAGGGCATTATTGACTTGAGAACATTAGCCTGCCCAGATGCAAAATAATAACTGAAGAGCTCTTCTCATACATAGATGTAAGCATATTTCTTTACTTTAGTTAATTCAAATGTGAAGATCTTGTTTAATTATAAAAAACAAAATATAAAAGTTCTTCAGTCTTTTTCAGGCATACATTGCTGTATTCAAACAAACCTTAATATAAAAGAGTTACTACTCAGCCATTAAAAAAAAAATGGTGAACTAATACCTCCTATATTAACTTGGATGTGACGGAGACCATTCTTCTAAGTGAAGTATCACAAGAATGGAAAAATAAACACTACATGTATTCACCATTAAATTGGAGCTAATTGATCAACACCTATGTGCACATACAGAAATAACATTCATCAGAAATCAAGC
Organism: Avahi laniger; assembly: GCA_963575035.1. Lineage (NCBI taxonomy): Eukaryota > Metazoa > Chordata > Mammalia > Primates > Indriidae > Avahi > Avahi laniger. The sequence continues at coordinate 1,551 of CAUYSK010103331.1, read as the reverse complement.
AGGTGGGAGGGGGAAGGAGGAGACTGATAAAATCACACCTAATGGGTACAATGCACACTATATGGGAGATGGGCAATCCACGTAACCAAATCATTTGTACTCCTGTAATATTCTGAAATTAAAAAACATGTCCATCCCACAGATGAATGGATAAAGAAAATGTGGTATATAAATACAACAGAATACTATTCAGTCATAAAACAATTAAATCCTATCATTTATAGCAACATGGATGAACCTAGAAAACATTAGGTAACATGAAATGAACCAGGCACAGAATGACAAACACTGCATGATCTCACTTTATGTGGAATCTAAAAAAGTTGATTTCATAGAATTAGAGAATAGAACAGCTGTTATCAGAGGCGGGAAGGGGGAAATGGGAGAGACTGCCAATGGGTGAGAAGTAACAGGTAGGAAGAATAAGTTTTGGTGGTCTATTGCACAGTAGGGTGGCTGTAACAAATAGCAATGTAGTGTATGTTTCAAGATAGCTGGAAGAGATTTTGAAGGTTATCACCACAAAGAAATTATATTAATGCATGTTTAAAGTGATGGATATGGTGATTAACCTGATTTGATCATTGTACAATGTACACATACATTGAAACATCACATTGTACTCCATAAATTGTATACTTATGTCAATTATAAATACAATATTAATTAACAAAAAGTATGAAATAAAAAATAAGAGTTACTTTTTAGCATTTTTTATTTGAGAAAATGGGAAAAAAACTAATAATAACCAACAAGAGATTCTATAAAGAGACTTTCTATGTTACTAATGAATCCTTTCTAAAAAAAAGTACCTCTTTGATATGTACTCTGTGTGTGTGTGTGTGTGTGTGTGTGTGTGTGTGTGCGCGCGCGCGTTGTGTATGTGTGTTGAGGAGCTGGAGCTGAGTTGGGGGAATGGAGAAGAATTTGGGGCCAAAGGATACAGCCTAGGGAGAAGTGGGGGAAGTCCACAATCGTTCAAAGGTCCTATTTTACGGGGGGCCCTGCCAGGAGCAGCTTCTGTGCAATGTGTCGTACAATCACGAAAGATCAGGCAGTCTGAAAGGCGAGTCTGCGCGAGGAAGTCGGGGTGATGACATCCCACGCCGTGACTTCCACGGACGAACCGTTCCTCTCTGCTGTGCGATCACAACACAGGAAAAATCATAAGCTCTTATCTGTTATGTCTCCCCAGGGAAAGGATGGTGCCAGGAAAAAGGAAAGCCAGGAGAAGAATGCAATTTACTGCACTATTCCGTGAGAAGCTGACAAATTTGGAAGCTTCCAAACACAACCACTCAATCTGTGGATCATAGCTTGCCAGATCATTGTCTCCCAGCCAACAGGAGGGTAACGTCTACCTGGAAAAGACATTCCCCAGACTCGAGTAAGGAAATAAAAGTAAATCTTTTTTTTTTTTTTTTTTTGAGACAGAGTCTCACTTTGTTGCCCTGGCTAGAGTGAGTGCCGTGGCGTCATCCTAGCTCACAGCAACCTCAGACTCCTGGGCCCAAGCGATCCTCCTGCCTCAGCCTCCCGAGTAGCAGGGAC
>CAUYSK010103328.1:0-14334 GCA_963575035.1 Avahi laniger | reverse complement strand
GGAGAATGAAGTGAACTCTCAGAACCTAGGAACTGCCCTAGCACAGGATAAGGATGAGAACACAACATGGTGTGGGCAATGTTACCACTTCAGTGGTATGGGCCATCTGAGTTGCCTTAGCATAAGCTTCCAGGGTCCAGTGGCCATAAGGAAGCCTGGGCCTAAAGTAGGTGCCAGCTATCATGGCTGAGCATTTAGTGCCTGGGTTTGGCACTCTGACTTCATTCCAGGCTTCATCTTTCATCAGAAATGAATGGGTAGGAGTTTGAATGCAAAGGCTTTCAGGAGGTGTTAGCCTGTCTTGGAAACTGGAAATAGTCTAATCCAAAAGATAAATTAATGTGAGGTACTAAGTAAGGAAGACAGTCTGGAGGTAGGGTGATCCTCTGTGTGTAGATATGATGCTCTGAAAGAGAAGGTTTTCATTACAACACAAGGCATTTTCTTACGTTTGTTGGTGGCCTTATGTTTCTGTTTTAGATTCATCTGTATTGATCCATAGAGATGCTTAAGTGAAGCATGTAGCTCTGTGTACAGGACAATTCCCTGAAGCATGTCCTCTTTTGTGAATATATTGTACTTCTTCAAAGAGCCTTTCATAACTCTTCCACATCACATCGATTGCTTTCTTTTAAAAAAATCCTGTTATGCAGCTGGAAAATGTAATTGAGCATTTAAACAATCTTTGCTTAATAGTCTCTAATTGTTTCAAATATGTTACTCTTATTTTTCTAAAACTTTAATGAAGAGGACTATTCTGTAGCTTTTGCTTTTCTTATGAGACCTAACAAAGTGATTCTCTGGATATGTGAGCAAACATCTTGTTTCTGATCAATCGATTATCTGTATGAGTCAGAACTCTTATCATTGTCTGAAAACACTTATCAATTGTGTGACATCGTACTTAGAAAACATTAGATTGGAAATTCATGGAACAAGAGTTCTAATTCTGCATAAATTTTTGTGTGACTTTAACAAATGGTGATATTAGGGTATTTATCTGTAAAATAAAAATGCTATAAAGGGTTTATGGTAAAAATTGCTTATATGTGAAAGGGAATTTTTCAGGTATATAGAGAGATGAAAATGAAAGAAAACTAGATTTTGCTTCTGATCCTATTTTGAGTAATATTATGTAATATAATCTAGACAACAGTTTGATTACATAGAAAATATATTGTGAATCAAAAATGAGGACTTTCCTTAATATTATCAATATGTAGGGATTTATTTGGAAGCATTTAAAAATGTTCACATTAACTTTTACAGAAAACCAATGCATAAGTGAACTATACAACAGTCCTGTGTAGTTTGAAAACTACATCTGCATCTTCTCCTGGAGTCTGCTAATTTAATACTATGCAACATTTTATTATCAGTATCATTCATATTATAAGGTAATTAGAACTATCTAGGGAGTGTTATTATAGAGCTAAAGAATATTTGACACTGTAATTCACGGAATTATTTTCTAATAATGCCTTCAAATTTATTCGAATGGCAGTTATTAAATGGAATAATCTTAGAATTGAAGAAATCATGTGTTACTTTATATAAGTTTTTATTGACTAGGAAGCGTAAAAATGTTTTTATTTTCTTATTTTTAAAATGATGAATACCAGAATAATGAAGTAAAAGTAACCTAAGTCATTTTCTCCTTTTTTGGTCATATGATTTTTTTTTTTTTAAGAGTCTGAACCCTGTAACTTGTTCACTCTATCACTCTCTTCTTTTCTCCAGACATAGCAAGAGGAAACAAACAGTCAAGGAATGTTTCTCACCCTAATTTATATCACTTTTTTCCTTGCTAAGTGAAAAAACTTTCAATTAAGCTTGAATTCTGATATGGTTATTTCCTGTGGTTTGAGGTTTTGTAGAAGAGCTATCTTTCTGTTGCTAAGGTTGATGATGATATTTTGGTATCATAAAAGTTAAGATGAAATACTTATTTGAATCTTTTTCCTCATCTAGAATGGCATGTTTTTATGTTTCTATAGTTTTTTGTCTCAAGATCTCTTTTCCAGTGTTTATATATGAATTGAGGGATTATGGATAATTACATTTTCATCTTTGGAATTTATATTCTCTAAATTTCCATAGTTCATATGTATATAATATATACACACATATGAATGCGTTATACATATTTATATGTTGGATTAATGTTTAAAAAGTAAAATTTATTTTACTTTTTTATAAACATCCAAAATGAAGGAAAGAAAATATAGTATTTGAGATTCATGAATATGCTCATGCTAATGATCACCCTCAGAAATTAATTTTGTTCTCAGTGTGATTATTTCTTCTTATCCCTATTCAGTTTTATAATTGTAACACAGCATTGATCTATAATAGCCAAGGGAGTTCATTTGCATTTTGTGTGTGCAACAGGATGTCTCACTTCTCCTGAGCTGTGACACATGTAGCTAGCGTGTAGGGTGAGACAACACTGCCTCCTCAAAATCTGTTTGAGTGCATGATTTGTGTGGAGACTGAGACACCTCTGACAGTGGAGGAGACATGACTTCTGTCTACAGTTGGGGTTTGGGTGGGTCCATAATATATCTGTTGGACTCAGATTGTGAGGTACTATGAAAAAAACAAGGTTACAGACAGGAAAAAAGTTCATCATAAAGAATGAAGTTTTCCATAGTCAGAATGATATAGCTGTGTATGACAATAGGTACAGTGAACTAAATCGTTTTAAGTGTTTTAGCAAGAAAAAAACATTCACACTTTCTGAGTGTGTCCAAGTATAAATCTGCTTATTCATAGCATGGCAGCAAGTGTTTGCCTTTCAGAGGGGCTCTTGTGGCACAGGATGGGTTGACAGCATGTTCATCTGACCTAATTGCTGGAAGTCTGCACTTCAGTAGGTTCAGGGACTCAAAAAGAATCTCTGGAGCCGATGGTGGAGTTTGGGTTTGGATAGAAGAGGAGAGTGGCAGCATGAATGTTTTTGCATTGATGGGATGGCAGCTCTGCAGACACAAGGGCCTGTGCATCTGTGCTTCTCTGGCATTGTGGCTGGCAGAAGGTGATCAACAGGACTGTAGACTAAAGTGTGCCCAAAGTAATCAGGCAGAGAAAGAGACACAGGTAAGAGGCTTGCATCTCTGATCTCTGGAGAGACTTTTGCATTCCAGTATCAACTGACACTTTATGAGAAGAGGGATTTCAGGCACCCATAGTCAAGCTTCTCCACTGTTGTAAATGGCAACCAAATATTTAATAAAAGTATAAACACAATCACATCAAGAGTTCTTTAACTTACACAGGCACAACATTTATCAGTATTTTATTATGCTGGTATTTCTTAAGGCCAAGTCATTAAGTTGCAAGAGGGAGTTCGTGAGGACAGAAAACGTAATAGTGCTACTTTCTTTCCAGCTACATATAATAATAGCAAACACTCATTGCATTCTTCACATTTGTTATCTCGCCTCTCTGCAACTTTATGAGGAAGATATTATTTTTCATCTGTATTCTATAAATGAGGAAACTATGGCAGTTGTAAGTTGAGTAACTTGCCCAAGATCCAATAGCTGGCAGGGGGTAGAAAAGGGATTCAAACGCAATCGGCATGTGATTATCTCCCAGGACATATGCCCGCTACTGGGAGAAATATGCTGAACTAGAAAATGTTGTATGACCAAAAGATGCAATGTTCCTTTAAGCTTTAGTAACAAGTATACTGTACTCCTTGACTGTGTTTAAATGATTTAAATCAAGATTCCATCTGAATGTCTCTAATTTATAATGCTGGTGGAGAGTTACAGGGAGATTAGTTAACATTATTCAGTAGTTGGTGGCTTCTATTAGCAGCGGATTGATAACGTGACAACTTGGAATGAATAGAAGTATTGAAAACACTGAGAAAATTTTTATTCTTTAAGAATTTATGATTTTTTGTTACTGTTTTTGGGGAAAACACTATATTTATTAATGCAGTATATTTTAATTAATGACCAAATAAGATACAGGTTTGTATCTGTGATATCATATTGAGATAAACTCACTTAATGGTATCAATATAGCAATGGATAAATGCTTTGACTTTGTACTAAGGTGAAAATGTTACTTTGATAAAAACTTATAGAGCTGATATTGTTACCTTAGGAAAGGCAGAATGATTTATGCTTGGGAAATGGATCCAAAATGAGTGTTGATTATTCTATCTAGATAAAGCTTGGAGGGGGGGCATTTTCTGGGTGATGTGTTTTATGACTGTCCTTGGCTCTATCTCAACATTTTAATAAATAACAGAATGATCACATTGGTGAGAGAGTGATCATATTTACGATCCATCCATTCATTTATGAAAAGATTTGTATTTACCAAGTACCTCCTATATGTGCCAGGCACTATTTTAGGCTATGCAATGAATCTAGCAGTGAGCAAGACACACAAAATTCATTGTCTTCATAGATTTTAACATTAAAGTGTAGAAAGAGAGCCACTCACACATAAAAAAACAAATAAATCATATACTATATTAGTGATGAACACTATGAGAAAAATAAAGGAAGGAAGTGGAATAGAAAGTACTGAGGGTTCACAATTTTCCATATAGTCAGGTAAGTCCTCGCAGCATCGTTGACATGTGACTGAGACTTCACAGGAGAGGGAGTACATTATTCAGATATTCGGGGAAGAGCAAAGGGAACAAGGGCAAAGGCCTGAGGCAAGAAATCTCAAGAGTGTCTGATGCTGAGTAAATGAAGAATAGTCAGATGAGAGATCAGAGAGGGACAGGGTAAGGCCAGACTCTGCAGAACCTTGGCAATCATTAAGGGATGCTGGCTTTACTTCTGAGTGACAGAGAGAGTCAATGGGGGGTTCAGAGCAGATGTGTTGCATGATACGACTTGTTTTTTAGAGGGTGTGATTCTAGTTGATGGATAGAAGACAGATTGTAGGAAAAACATATTGTAGAAACAAGGAGAGCTACTGCAATAATGCAGCCCAAAATGATGGTAGCACTAATTATGCTCAGTTTCTGGGTGTTTATTATTATGGCATGCCCTTACTTTAAGATCTACTCTGATTTCAGAAATGTTAAAATATGAAATAAATTTTTAGCTTATATTGATGATATGCAGTAATTAAAAACTGTAGTTTCTCAACTTCCTATTTTTAGTATTGTTGATGTTTTAGTGGTTTTACCTTTCAAATATCCCAAATCTACATAAAAATACATTTTTGAAAACACAGACTTTCTATTAAATATCAAATTTTATTTTATACCAAAAAATTGTATGTTATTATAGTTAGAGGGATACTTACATATTTACCCTAAAAAACTTTTCAAAGCATGTTCAGTTCCTTGAGATCAGTAAGGAAATTCTTATCAGGTTTATATCAGTTTTTCAGGCAAAAATGTAATTTTTTTTTGTTTCTTTCACTGATGCCATTTCTTTTGACTATTCGTAACAAAATTGAGATTATATAAAGACTATGTTGGAGATACCATGTATCCTAATTACTCCATCTGGGGTGCCTTCAGCAGTTTGCACTAAGTTCCTCTAGCTGTGTCGTAAAGTAGTCCATGCACTTCTTGTACCTTCTGGTTTATGGATGGATTTTGTCAGCACATTTTATCTTTATTACTAAGAGATCTTCCTTGAGGTCATATTAGGCTATCATGGGAACAGCACGCTTCTAAGCTGTTTGTGTAATGTTGACTAATGCGACATTATTTTGTAACTTACATGGTAATATGCTTTATCATTTAAAATGGCTCGAATTCAGGATGTTTTAACGTTAATGAAAATTCTTTTATGAAGGACCCTAAAAGCTTGGTTATAAAAATACTGCTGAAAGAATTATTTTTTTGATAACTATCTGGTAGAAAGCTGGACTTGAACCTTAAGTAAATTTAGTGGAGAACAAGGAAGTAACACTTCAGAAAGTAGCTGTGTAGCAGCTATTCCTAAGATCATTGTTTTATAATTACTGAATGCCAGCTATCTGTAACTGTAGTATTAGTGTTATATAACCATGTTTAGGGATCAGATTAAAGAAAAAGTAAATATCTAGGTATTATTTGACCTTATTTACTTAGTATTGTTTATGAATGAAGAAGAAAAAATAATTTTAAAAACACTGTTTAGGAAATAGATGCACACTTCCATAGGTAATTATGAAGGCATTTGGTACAGGTAATTTCGGTAGTATTTACAGGAGAATATGCATGTTACATGCAGCTCTGCTTATTTCTTAAAATGAATAAGTATAAAATGCTTTCTTGGTTTAAAGTATTTACTTTTCCAATTCTTTACCTTCTCACTATGATAAAGAAGGGGTGGGAGATGAAGGTGGGGTGAGTTAATTTCATTTTCCAATACCGAATTGGAAGCGAATTCAATTTTGGTTAAGGTAGAAAAACTTATTTTGTAAAAAATTCTCTAGGAAGGTCCAGTGGAAACACTAACACTGTATTTGCATACCATAGTTAGGATCACAGGATGAAGTTCAGCAGTATCCAATTACCTATCTAAGTGAGAGGCAAAATAGTCCCTCCCAGATAATCTGTCTGGGCATTTGATAGCCTCTTTCTCAACACTTTGGACTAGTCAGGAAGTAAGCAGCTTGGGAGAATGGTCAGCACAGAACCACACATTTTATTTGGCAATAAGACAGAAAGCTAACCTGAACATCTGCCTGCGTTCCACTCTATTCTGATTTTAGTAGCATCAGTATAATTCCATATTGGCATCATCCTCTCTTCCACTTTGTGTTGCATTGCCATATAAAGCTGCCGGTAGGGCATATACTCTGTCCTAAATCTCATTTGATCTCCATACCAGTGTTCTTAAAACGATCAGGATGAGATGGCCATACCTTAGGAGGTGTTCTAACTAAACTAAGGGAATGTGGTTCTCTTTCTCTTCAAGATACAGCCCTGTAGACAGCTGCAGATTTTTTTCAGCTGAGGTCTTTGTGAGGTCAGAGTATTTTCTTTCCTTCTTGTTTTCTAGAAATTTAAAGTGAACCCTGGGGATAGGGCATGATGCAATCATACGAATAGATTCCTGTCACAGGGGCAGAAGGTTCAAATATCTTTTCTTTCATCTCTTTTTTTATATAATTGATACTCTCATTTATTTATATCTAATCTTAATTTAAAAAGATGTGTGCCTAAAAAATACACACATTACAATAACATAAACTGAATTAAGAAACCAGACAAAAGGAAACAACACTAGGAAAACTAAAATAAAACCAAGGGTAAATTTAGAAAGTAAAAAGTGGTGCTCAGAATGTAAATTGAAATATTTGCCAGTATTATCTTTAAATTTTTTAGCATCTAAAGGAAAAAGAAAACAAAATATTACAAGATTTCAGATTGTCATACTGTTAATGCTTACTAATTCCTCAAGAGGAAACAAAAAGGTTTTTTGTTTTTGTTTTTGTTTTTTGTTTTTGTATTCCAGCTTTAGATACGTTGTTCTAATAGGGAACACTGTGATGAGGTTAACAACTATTCTCAAAGATACCTCTCCAGTAAATACAATAAGAAATATCACAGGCATTTTTCTTATTTATATTTAATCCTGTGAGTGACAGAAACATGAACCCAGTGAAAAGAACTTTTATAAAATAGTGATCACCTGAAAACAATGATCTCTAAGGACATAGGACTGTGATCATCTGATTTTGTTCCTAGGATAAAAAATCAGAACACCTAGAACAGAAATCGGCAAAGTTGTCCTGTGCAAGTCAGAGTAGATATTTTTTTTATTTTGTAGGTCATGTAGTCTCCATCACAGCCTCTCAACTTTGCCTTTGTTGCATGAAAGCTGCCATAGATAATGTGTAAATGAATGGTTATAACTGTGTACCAATGAAACTTTATTCAAACAATCAAATGATAAGCCAGATTTGGTTCATGGCCATAGTTCGCCAACTAGTCATCTAGAGAAACAGGACTGTATTCATGTCAGAGATTCCTCTGTGTCTGTAACTCCTCAGAACAAATTTTTCATAAGCATCAGAAGTCAAAGATTAGAAATTCAAGTATATCAAGTTGAGGGCCTCAAAGACAAAAATTCTATTATTATGGAAGGGTAATGCATAATATAGTCTCTCAACCAGAAAGTGGCTGACATCTTCATTTTAAAAGTAAAGAATTTAACCAGAGCTACCTCACCTCTGAATAGGGAAGTTTGTGTGAGTATAATCAATCAGGGTCAACATTTACCCCCCAAATCCTACATCCTACAGAAGAAAAAATGTATGTTCATATGTGTATCAAGAAAAGTATACCAATAAATCATGTGCACCTGGGAATGATGACACACCTGCCAGATCTCTGAACTTAAGCGAGTTACCTCACCTATCTTTAACTTAATCTCCTTACCATGAAAGTGGGCATAATATTTCCTTCCTCACAGTGTTGCTATGAGACAAAATGCTAAGCCATTAGCCGAAGGATTCATATGCATTAATAGACTGTAGTTCGGGCCCTGAAGAATATGCTGGAACTCTCAAATTGTTGCCTAGAGAACTGCATCCAAACCATAGAAGTGTTTGGTTTGTCCTGTAAGACATGGGCTGCGTAGGCATCTTGAATGCAAATATGAAAAACATATATATATATATATATATATATATATATATATGCACACAGTGACTTTACATGGAAAAATGAAATGGATTTCAGGGAAAAAAAGAACTAGAAGATCTGACTGCATTGGGCCTGTAGTATTGAATAAAAACAATCAGCTGTTCATGTGAACAAGGCGTGTGGCCTCCATTTGCACAGCCACCACCGGCAAACCTGGTCACCCTGAGGCTCAGGCTGGGCTCTGCTACTGTTTGTAATACAGCTTGTCCTGCTGCTTTGCCTTGGCATTGCCCAGAAGAAACAGAAGTCCTGCTTGGTCCCATGTCTACATCTTTACTTTTTTCTTTTCTATACTTGGTTCTCTTCATTTTTTACATTATGTGATTCTTGTTAGGATCCCAGAGAGTAATGTCTTAGAGAGTATGTAAATCAAGAAGGTAATAGGAGTTTCGTGATGAAAGGATTTTCTGATTAAGTAAGCTTTGGGATGATAAAGGAAGCAAAGAAAACATGTGTCTCCTATGGGCCTCTCATTCTTTAATATATCCATGTGTAGTTTCCAAGATAGGAGGGCACTATACAGAATTCTCAAACTTATTTTAATAAATAGATTTTTAAAAAAGTAAGTTTAATGCCCCATGCGGTCGTGGCCACTTAGCCATTGACCACATTGTTCCCATAGAACATGCCTTGAAAAACACTGCCATTACTATTCCAAAAATCCCCATAGAATTTATAATTTTAAAATAAACATTCCAGATATATTTGTTGCAAATGGTATCTGTAATACCAATTACCTGATGATTGAACCTACTTCATAATATTGCTGGATAATAATAGTATCAAAGGTAATATAATTAAAATTTTATTGAATACTTATAGGCAACATGCAAACACTTTGCTGGATTATCTCATTTAATATTCACAAAAATCTAATGAAGTAGGTTATCTTACTCCTATTCTATAAAAGATGAAAATTAGGTAGAGACAGGCTAAATAACTTGCTGATGGTCGCACAGCTGGCAAGTAAGGCCACCAAGACCTTAGCCCTTACTCTCAGCTGCTGGATTCCACGATCTGATTGAATGCATTAAGAGTTGAAAGGCACATGTTCCAAATTATAGCTAAATTAGTTTGATCTTGGGCCATGTTTCTTTCAGTCAGTAATGATGTATGAACATCATCTGCCTATTGAAAAATGACTCTGGCTTTTAAGTATGAAACTTTAATAAATGTAGAAAATTATATATTATATTTAACTTCCTTTACCAAAACATATGACAGGCTAATTCAATAGATTCACCAAATTATAAGATTTAAAAAGAAGGGACAATGAAACATATTATTACTTTACAATTTAAAAATGTTACATGATTTGATAAAGGTGTTTCTAAAGATACTGATATTAAGACCTATTAAGCCACAGATTTCTTATATCGGTCCCTGAAGGTACTGATTAGCCCCAAACTGCTCCCTATTTGAAGCAATTGAAGGCCAAAAAGATCAATAAAAGCTACACATAATGTTTCTGAAATTTTCTCTGCAAGGTTATGGAAATCTAGCAGCACTTAGTAGAGAAACAGATACACCTAAACTCCCTTTGAACCCATGTCACATAGTTTTGCCCCAAGAGGTACAAACTTCCAATTTTTAAGGAAAAGAACACAACAGCATCTTAGAAAGATGTTCAGTGAGGTCTAACAATGGTCATTAAGTTAGAATAAGATATTTGTTTTTCAGTAGGTTGGTGCAGAAGAGATACACAAAATATTATAATAAACTATTATCACACTTAACTGATTAGTTGAAGTATATAGATATATACACATATATAAATATAAATATACACACATATGTGCTATATTTCATTGCTACCAAGATGCTATTAATTACAATGTAAGCCACTGATGTAAACAAAGGTCTTCAGAAAGAAGATAAACGTATCAAACTTGCCAGTTTTTGTAAGATACCTTCAGGTTCAGGAACAATGTAAATTCAAGTATATTTTATGATTGAGTCTGGCTGAGAAGGAATTTGTGGATTATTGACTAATCAGATGTGGAAGCTGGTAGCATGAAAGATAAAGATATGTTTTCCTAAGTAGCTAGGTGGAGGGTAAGGGTTGTGGACCTGAGAAGCAAATTAAGATTCTAGCACACTGTGAAATTTATTTTAGAAGCTCTAAATGATGAGGGTCAAGTTCCAAGCCTTGTTGAGTTACTTGGGGTTGTCTTTAAATGGGTCGCCTTCTAATCATGTTCTTTGTCCATCTGGTGTATTTACAGGTAATGAAGATGGATAGGTATCATTAGGTATCTCTTATATTGTCCCACAAATATCTTAACTGTGAGTTTTTCAGAGTAATATTTTTCCATTTGTGTCTATAGAGTGATATTTATTTGAAGAATTTATGACCATGCTTAAATGTTCATGTTTCACTGAGATTGTTCCATTTTCTTCCAGAAAAAAAAAAAATAAGGTGGTTTATTCCCCCCTTAAATAACATGCATTTTTTTCAGTTATGAAAAGGATGTATGGTAATTAGAGAGAACTTGAAAAATTTGGTATAAAAACTTAGTCACTCATAAATGCACATCTACCTATAAATACTTAATTTGAAACGTGTCAACTTTTTTCCTTACATATCTTTTCTTCATATAAAATTGAGATCACATAGTATACATAGTTTTAATTTTTTCCCATTTAAAATTGACACTGTAAACATGTTATCTTTAGAACAAGATGTTTAGTCTGGGTAGATAAAAAAGCAAATATTCAATAGTTTGATTCAGTGAAATAATGATTTATTTCATGCAATTTAGACTCATATTCATCCGTTATTAGACTGACTTCAGAGAGGAAAGTTTTATAAGCTATAGTTTTAAGGAAAATATATTATCATATAAAACCATATAAATGTAAATATAAATGTATTACCATGTATGAGGAAAAGAGACCTAATTACCCTATTTTTAACCAGTCACTGTACTTTGTAGTGTTTTAATACTGTGAGCTCAGGTGGTTCCAGATGTTTGCAAATTTGAACAAATAAAATTGTACAAATTGCCATTGACAATAACAACCCAAGATTTTATAGTATTTCTGGAAAAAAATGAGTGACTCTCTGTAATTTGAAATCATTGTCAGAAATCTCTTTAAACTTATATTTTCTAGACAATCTCTGGTCCTTAAAGATAAATAAGATATTCCAAATTGATAAAAACTCTTTAGGTTATAAGTCTATGTTCCTGGTTGAAGAATTTTCCATAGCATCGTTAATCATTATTTCCTTTCCCAAAGTACATGATATCTACATTCATATTTTTAAAAAGAAAGGAAAAAAATATAATAGGAGAATTGCATCAAACTTTTAGAAATGAATTCACTATATTTGATCTTAGCCAAAAAGCCAAAAAGTATCTAGAAATTAATTAAAATGATTTATAGTATATATCATTTGTCCCATTATTTTAAAAACTCTATTTTGATAAATATCAGGCACCATATTTGAAATAAGCTACTTTTTTGAGCATGACCATTTAGAATTATACCTAGTATAAATGAAAGTTATTGCCCACTGGAAATCCATTCCTTTTAACCTTGAATTAATGTGTTAGTCACCTTAAAAATTCCTGGTGTTGGGTGAATAATAGGTGCTCAGCGAATGTTTGATTGACTACCTGCTGAAAGGCTACTCTGACAAGCTACAAAAAAAAGGGTGGAGATCTGTAATATTGTGGGGAGACAATGATGCAGAAGGTCAGAGTAACATGGTTATGTGAGTGAGAGAGGAAGCAACTGAAAAAGAATGAGGGAGACTCAAAAAGAGCCAGAAAGAACTTTTAATATGTAAAGATTAGCTAATTCCTGTTTTTCCCAGAGTCGGTGTTTTTTAATACTATTTCCTTGTGATACTATTTTCTTTTTCTGATATTATTCCCTAGTTGTACTATGAATATCAAGAGGTTTTTGCAGGGATATGTATTTGTAGCACATGCATAACAAACTCTGTCATTTCAGAGATTATGCATCAGTCACCAAGTGATTGATGAGAAAAACTATCTGGGACCCATTTCTGAGATTGGATAGTGAAATATTTAAAGGAATAGCTTCTCATGTTAATTCTGATAATGACTTTGTGGTCTTAGTTATGCTACTAGAAAAAATTTACCTCTTGGATTATATACTACCAAATAGCAGGAACTGGGCTTGTAAGCCTGTGTTATCGTATCCTATACATAGACGATGACTCAAAAACACTCAAAACTGCAAGGAGATGCCATTGCATTTTAAAATGACGTTGATTGCCTAATCAATGTTAAGAGACATTGAGAGAGATCTAAGACTCGACTTTGGTTAATTGGATTGTCCAGTTGTTCTCAAGATGCAGGATACTGATTCATCAATATCACTAGCCACTTATGATGAACATCACAGCCCTCCAGTGCATTGCTGTGGGGCTGCCTTTCACACTGGAGGATGCAGCTACGATGCTGTCATACTTGCTTGGTCTGAAAATGTTGGCAATTTATTGCTTTTTAAAAAATAATGGTACCTAGTAATCTCATTTTTATTTATTTCTAATTGCAAGAAGCATGGGTTTATTTGAAATATTACACTGAAAAAGATGCTTTATTTTGGTTACAATTGTGAAAGAAAAGATTTTATAGCATATCCACTTGTCTATTAGTATATTCAGCTTCATTGTCTTTTCTTTATTTCCAGTAGTTACCTCAATAAATCACCTATTTTAAATGTCATTTATGGACAGTATATAAATTATTGCATTTCCAGTTACAACACAGCATTAATGGGAAATTGTTAATGGAAACTTGAATCATCTAAAGTATCCAGAATTTCAAAATGACAAATCTATTATTTATTACGAATAATAGTCCTGCAGTTTAATATAGCTACTATTTTTTTTTTTTTTACAAAATGTTAATCATTTATCCTAATTCTTTGCATAGTGGAAGAGGAGACAAATGTTAACCAAGATAAGAATGTGAATTTTCAAAGATGTCTTCTACTCATTTTACATACAGGCTCATTTCTCACCTTTGAACCATAAAAGACAATAAAATTGAAATAAATACATTTTGTATCTTTGTATCCATTTTTTTTCTCTTCATTTCCCTCTGCATCATGCATTATTTAGTAAATGTTCTTTTGAGTCAAGATATGCAATGATATTTGCTTTGGAAATATTTTGGAGATGGAAGTTGATGAGTCTAGACTCCTCATCATTGTCTACAGTTTGCTGTTCTTTTCAATGTTGTCACTATCACCTTTCCCTCTCTGTACTTCCATCATAACTAGAGCTGAAAGGCCATTTCTGTACTTACTGAAATAACACTATAAACAGCTATTTTGCTCTGTCACTAAAAACTTATTTTTAATTTAATATTTGAGAATAGGAGGCCATACTTATTTGAACATCATCTATAGAGTAGTCATTCTTTTAGCTACCATCATATTTTACATGCTGGGTTGTCATTTCTAAATATTTTTAAACAGCAGCACCTATATAGGACACAGAAAAAGTCCCTTCTATACATAGACAAACATATTCAAAAGTATATATGATTATTTTTTAGGGTTTCATAATAGCTTCCTCTGATTCAGTTACAACCCAGTTTTCTCTCTCTCTTTCTGTCCTCCCCCTCTCTCTGCATGTGTGCATATGTGCGTGTGTGCACATACATGCACGTGAGAGCACACTATTGGCTATGAATTATTCCATTTTACCTGCAGGATAGCATTGC
>CAUYSK010103325.1:0-16734 GCA_963575035.1 Avahi laniger | reverse complement strand
AAAAAAAAAAAAAATCCTTCTTAGAATATAGCACTCATGTTAAAGTTGGCTGCATTTAAATAAAAACCTTCTGTCGGCATATTCTAATGAACTGAGACCCATCCTATCTCTCCTTCCTCAATAAAGTTAAAATTGATCTTTCTATCTCTTCTGTGCTCTACTTTTTCCTTTTCCACCCAACATAAGTCCATGAGAGACTACGGAGACCCTTTGATTTTCAATGAAAAGCATGCAGCTCCAGAAAAAGGTGGGTCCCTTGTGTATCACTGTTTCCTGATTTATTACCTTTCTTTGGACCCACAACACCCTCAGAACTCAGCCTCTGGCTTTGTTTACTCTGAGATGTACTGGGAAAGACTTGACCAGATTCACATACCTCTTGTTCATTAATTCATTCATTCATTTAATAAATATTTATTGATTTCCTCCTATAAGCCAACAATATAGTTCATTCTCTTATGGCACTAACAGTTTAGTTGAAGAGATAGCTTTTAATTCAAAAATGACACAAAAAGAAGTCAGATCTCAAATATGAGAATTGTTTCAAGGAGATGGACAAGGTGCTAAGCAAGGGATATGTGACTTGTTCAGGGAGTGAGGGAGTGATGTTGGCTTTAATACACGAAACAAAATAAGAGTGCAGAGCAGAACATTTTAGGGTGAGATACTGACATCTGTAAAATTTCCGTAATGAGGGAAGAGGAGAATCTGACAATTTCAAGTGACTTGAAGAAGGCCAGTGAATAAAGTTCAGGCAGTGAGGCGAAATATGCTACAAGCTGAGGATAAATAAGGCCTGCAGTCCATGTGAAAGGTTTCAGATGCTGTCCTATTAGCAATGCAGTAAATATTTATGAGGGAAGTGACTGATTAAAGATTACATTGGTGAGAGGGCTGGAGAGGATGTTCATGGACCAGTTAGTAGTTTACTGTGGAAGTGTAGCTAATGGTAGCTTAGATTAATAGGGCAGTCATGGAAAGAGAGAGAAATGAGCAGATTCAAGGTATGTTTAGGAGGTAAAATCAACAATACTTGAGACTGAGTTGAAAACAGAGACACGAGAGAGAAAGGGGATTTCTGACCTATGCCATTTACTGACGGAGACAACATTATAAGAGGATCTGGTTTAGGGGGGAAGAACATGGGTTCAGTTTTTTGACATTGAATTTGTAAGGCCTTTAAGTCTTTCAAGAGGAGATGTCAAATGGGCAAGTGAGCATCATTTCATCTATTATAACATATTTCTAAAGAGAGATGACTTTATGAGAACTATGACTTTATGAGAACCATAGAGATCCAAGTAATTTCTGGTTTACTTCAAGAATGTTCCTAAAACTTATTTTTTAGAAATACATGGACAATGAATTTATTCATTCTTATTTGTTTATTTCTTTAATTGGCAAATAAAAATTATATATTTATCATGTACAACATGATGTTTTTAAATTTGTATGTACGTGAAATGGCTATGTTGAGCTAATTACCATACACATTAATCTCACATATCATTTTTGTGGTGAGAACACTTAAAATGTACTCCCAGCAATTTTTAAGAATACACAACATTGTTATTAACTATAGTCACCATGCTGTACAATAGATCTCTTGAACTTATTCCTATTGATTTATTTAGCTAGTTATTTCATGGAACTACTTCTATGAACTATGCTCTGGATTAGGCATGTGAGTATTAGGTTCAATGGCACATCATCCCTACTCTAAACATCTTTTCAACAAATATTTTCGGAGTGCATACAGCATGCTAGGCATCAATGTCAGCATTAATTTATAGCAGTAAACAAAAGCTGCAAGGTACCTGCCTTAATGTAGCATACATCTATTAGAGTTGATAATAACCCGACCAATAACAACAATATAATATAATCAAGGGATGATCGTGAATAATGACAAAGAATCTACCACTCAAGATCTAAAACATTAAGCTGAATTTATTGCTTCTTCAGTCAAGGGAGAGACACAGTTTATAAGCAAAGAAGAGAAATTGTGTGATACAGGGTTTGGGGAAATCATGGAGTTTAGAAACCAGAGTGTTGACTTGAGCTTTGGAAATGTGTTTGCCGAAATAAGACTGGCTAACTCAGAAATCTGTTCACTGGACTGAACCTATTGCTGATTATCTGATTTTCAGAAATAATGTGAAGAGTATTATTACTGATTGTCTTTCAGAAGTGTGTATACATTGTAACCAATCATTGATTGATTAAGCAAGTTTAATATTGATTTTGATTGTTACTTTCATTTGATTGTTGCTACAGTGAGCAAACATGTAACCAGTTGTTTCTTAGGAGAGTGAGAACTTTATATTCCCAAACCTATTAGGAAGCGTAATTCAAGATAAAGAAATAGAGAACAATAGAGCTTCTGTTAAAAATTTGAGCATAGACCAAAGAAAAGGAATTAAGACAAGAACATTTGGGAAGAGTGAGTTCGAGGTAAATGGCAAAGCAAATGCAAAGGCTCTCCATCAAGAGCACGCTGGGCAAGTTTGAGAAGCACAGGAAGCCTGTGTGACTGAAGTACAGCAAACGGTGAAGTAGGAAATACAGCCAGGGGCTAGATCATATAGAGTCTTACAAGGCAAGGTAAGGAAGAGGAATTGACAAAACCTGGCATTTAATTGGATACGAGATGTCAGGGATATTAAACACTCAAGGGTAAAGCCCCAGTTTCTGTTTCGCCCCAGTTTGTGTTGTGAGAAACTGAAGCTATGGCTATGCCACTCACCAAAACAGGTGTAATTCAGTGTTACAGGCACTACATTAAAAAGAGTGTATCACAAATGCACAAAAGAGGATGCATTCAACACCAGTTAGGGTGGGAATTTAGAATTCCTAGATATTAGGTTACCAAAAAACATGAGTTGGATATACATCCTCCAGCCTAGGTGGGGTCAAAGTCTGAAAGTGTATGGCTGGGAGAATATGAGCAGTCAAGAGCACAAAACAAACAAAAGCATAGAAATGAGAAATATATTAACACTTAGTTAGCACCAAGATGAAGAGTCCCTATGAGATCATAACGTGTCTAATGAGGTCAGACTCTCTTCTTGCGCAAGGAGACCACACCTTCCCATTCAACTGTGCCCCAGATATCCTCCAAGTAATGGTGCTAGATATGATTCAAATGATATTTTCTTCTCCTGGCTTTATATACTTTGTCTGTGTTTGGCCAAAACATGCTATAGAGACTTTGGAAATTATTTACAATCTGGATTGAAACTCAGAAATTTCATCTGAGAGAACCAATATGTATTGAAGCAGAGAAAAAACTGAGTATTTTTCCCAACCATAATATCCTAAAGAATGGAAATTAAAACTCATAAGAGAAACCACTTAGATTTTCCTACAAAAGAGAGGTTTTGATAGATGATCTGAAAAGTCAAATTACAGCCCAGATGGCATTTATAGCAGCTTACTAAAATTCTGATTCATTTGAGCCTTAACTAGAGGTTTACAGACATATATTTTTAAATTTGTTATATTTATTATCGAAATGAGAATAAATGGAGAAAATGACATAAAATTCTACTACTTCACAAATTACTCTTATTTCTGTTTTTCAATTCTGTGTCACAGTTTCTTTAATTGTTAAAATTAGGGGAAAACAAAATTACTGTTTATAATATTTTGACTTCTCAAGTTAAGCAATTTTTCTCTTCTATAAACTTTTATTTTTATCCTTTCTCCTTGTATTTTGTTTTGGAATCTGTGTCTTATATTAGAACAAAAAGATCCTTTTAATAAAAATTTTCTAAACAAAATGCTAATGATTTTTTCCTATTTTTATGCCATAATTCTCTCATGACATTATAACAAATGGGAATTATACTTAGTGACATGTATTGTGATTCATCCTAACTGTCCACATGTTAAATTTAGTCATCACAGATTTTTAAAATTAAAATTAAATAATTCAAGGAATCTATAATATATTGTAAAGAGAAAAAACAAATTGATTAAAATCTTGTCAAAGGAGAAAACCATAGTAGGTTTTGTTAATTCAGCCACTCTTTCATGACTGTCTGCCAAGTATTACTATCAAAATAATTAAAAATGAATTTTCTAGACATTTCCATTTAATTATAAATATCCGGTTTTCAAAGATCAATTACAATAAAACTATAAGAGATTTCAAATATTAAAATTTGATATTTTGTTTGAACTAAAACTAAAATATGATGAGACTATTATTTTTGTATCATGAATACATAAAACCTGGTATTGATGAGCATTTTAAGACACTGGGCTAGATTTCTTATCTACATTTCTCATCTAATTTCAATGCTACACACAAAATGATTGTTTTAAGCCCAAAGGTACAGATGAAGAAATCAATGCTCAGAAAAGTTAAGTAACTTGCCAAACGAACTTTGAAAATAACATAGAACAAGAATCAGAAACCACAGGGAGAGGTGTTTTTGTTCCTGTAAGATCTGAATACATAATATTTTCATCAATATTATGTGCTATCTATTTGGAAAAGTAACATATAAACAATACTTAAAATCTTTTACTCACTGACATGAAATTAATTTTAGCACAAACAATAATAAATATGTTCGTATTTATTTTTGCACCTAATTTTCAAGCACATTGAATATTTTAAAATATATCATATTTTGGGGGGGAATATTTCTCCATTTATTTATATATCCTTTGGTTTTTTTCATCAGAGTTTTGTGATTTTCTACATATTGATCCCATAAAAATTTTTTTTAGATTTATACCTAAGTATTCATTTTGATGACATAAAGGGTATTGTGTTTTAACTTCAATTTCTAATTGTTTGTTGTTTGTGTTAAGAAAAGCAATTGACTATTTTATGTTAATCTTTTATTGTCTAGTCTTGCTATAATTTTTATTAATTACTAGATTTTTTTCCTTGATTCTTTGGGATTTTCTAAATAGACAACAATATCATATACTGACAAAAATGGTTGAAGGGAAGGAAGAAATTCAACCAAAATATATCATATTTTTAAGTATGTTGAAGGCTTGCCATAGAAAATACATAGACTAATAGAGAAATTATACAGTTCATACTTTTTTACATAAGCAAGGTGTTTAAAATCCAGTTACATATGTATAGGTAATACAGACTTTTAATAAGTCTTTTTCGTGCTGCAGATGGCAGCAACCTATCACATTAGGATGGTGCTGCTTAGCTATAACAGCAGAATCATGGACTTGCAAATTTCTCTTGAATATTCACTTTGTTCTTTCTGTAATCTGGAAAAGAAAATACACTGATTTTGTATGTGAAATTTGATGTTTTTTTATCAGCTGAGAAATAGACTATTTTTACTGATGTATTGTGCATATCACAAAAGTTTAGTAATTACTTACTATTTTTAGTGAGCTAATTGAATACAATTTCCATCAATTTAGTGAATGCATATAACATTTTTTTAAGGAAACTGAGTAACACAACTTTATCAAATAGTTAAATAAAAGCAGCCATAAAGAATATAATTGAAAGTAGATTCCCAAATCTGATTTTGTCTTCATCACTTACAAGACAAACAATTGTTATATGAAATTTAAAATCATTTAAAATGATGCAGAAAAATCTCTTCACTTTGATCATTTGTATGTGGCATCTTGATCACCTTCAAAGGAAACTTATAGGCAAAGCTGAGACACATGGAGTCAAATCTTTCTGATTTGGTGATTCAAGTTCATCAAGCAAGGGTGCGTTGATCTGACCGTGGATATAAATGCCCTCACCGTTTTTAAATAGACTTTTAAGATTATAAAGTGATAAGAATACAAAACCATAATAAACATTCTATCCAGAACTGGGATCAGGGATCAGAAGCAGGAAAAAACAACATCAATGCAGAGAAACCGACCTTATCCCATATGGATGAGTTTCAACTCAGGCTGAATGTTTGAATCACCTGGGTAGATATTTTATTAAATACCAATACAGAGGTCTCATTCTAGAGCTATTAAATCAAAATTCCTTGGAGTATCTCCTGGGCCACTTTATTCTTTTTGTAAAACTGCTCAGCAATTCTAATGTGCGACCAGTGTCATAAAAAACTTCCTATTTAATGATGACAAAATTGCATAAATGTTTTTTTAAGTCCAAATCCCAAATTTGGGATTGAAAACCTTCAGTAATCAGTTTCTGGTTTACTTATATACACTTTGTTAGGTTGAGCTCTTTATAGTACAATAATGTCCCTCTGGGATCCCCGTGCAATTCCGTAGTCTGTTCTCTTTAACCTATGTTTCAACTGTGTTAAATGATTGCAAAATAACAGTAATAATAGTGGTATAATCTTATACTTTTAGAATTCTTTAGGGTATTTCAAAGCACTTGCACACATATGAAAGCCCTGAGTTGGACCTCACGAGAAAACAGAGAGAGGGTTTCAATTGTACATAACGTTGGAGACAACCAGGTACAACTTCCATATACTGAAGACTTAGAAAATGAGAAGTAGAAAAATTAAATAACTTTCTGCCACTTTGTGTCCACAGGTTCTTTTACTATACCAGAGAATATTTTAAAAGACTGTACATAATATATAAAATGTTCAAAAATGGTCAATTGATTAATAAATTATGGTTCACACATAAAATGGAATTCTTTCTTTTTAAAATGAGATTGTTATTAAAATATAAATGATATAATACGTAGACAGAATGGAAAATATCTACAAAATAGCAGGTAAATGAAAAGCAAGTTACTTTGTATAAGTGTGCACAGCTATGATTTACTTCTCGTAAATCAAAAACAATTACATATGGGGTGTGTGAATGTGTATGTGGGTGTGTGGGTGTGTCTGTGTGTGTGTGTGTAAGACAGAAAAAGGAGAGAGATAGGGAAGAGAGAGAAGTGGAAAAGGTTAAATTTCAAATTAGCTACAGCAGAAGCAACAGGGATGAAAGTCATATTAATTTTTTTAGATAAATGTGTAATAGAATCACAGCCAGGATATATGTCTACTCTAAGATATTTTAAATTTGTAGTTTACACTTTTAGAAACATGTGCTAACTGTTCTGTATGACAGCAGAATTGTGAAGATTTGCAAGAAGTATTAAGCTTCTCAGTCTAACTCTGAGGAAATCATATAATTGTGATCAAATCCAGGACAGTATTAGCTAGTTCTTGTGGAAAAATTCTTCCTGGGGGCTATTCCTGAATTTAAGTTAGTCAGATGGCCTTAATGAGTGGGGTTATTCTAGTCTGGCTAGGGAGAGACTGGTGTGCAAAACACATTTGGAAGAAATAGACATACAACCATAAATAGAAATACATGCTTTCGTGATTCTCAGCAACCAAATCCCAGAACCACAGGTGCACTGTCGGCTCTCATAACTTCTCAGAATATGTATAGAAGAACAAAAGGAACTAAGACAGTTTGGTTCCTAGCAGAAATTAAAAAGAAAAACACCAAAACTCTCGCATGCAGAGTTAAGAAATAAAATGATGCTTACTCTATATGGAAAGTTAATTTGTGCTAAACGGATGTATTCAAAGAAAGAAAATAATAAATAAGCAATTATTCATTGAATAATTATTCAATAAACTCTGCTAAAGAAAATACTAGCCAATATGGAGCCACTGGTGTTTAGCTAGTGTGTTTCCGAACTACCTTTTGCCACTGTCAACTACAGAAGCTAAATGTGTGGTCTGTGTGTGTATGCGATAGAGAGAGGAAGAGAGAAAAGGATATGAAAAGGTTAAATTTCTTATTAGTTATAGCAGAAGCACAAGTATGCAATCATCTAAAAGCCATATAAAATGCTTTTAAATGTATGTTTAAAAGGATGACGGCCAGAATAGGGCTACTCTGCAGGTCTAGTTCTATTGCTTTCTCACCTTCATTGTATCCAATAGGGGCGCTTGTAAGTCAGACCTTATCGATGAAACCATAAGTCTTTTGGTGCTTCCAGGAAAGTATTTACTTTTCTATAAAGAAGGGAAGATATGGCCGAATATATTTTTCTGCCCACTTCTTCTTTCTGGGAAATCATCTGATATATCTGATACCCGAAAATATAGTACTGATCTTGTGACAACGAGTAAACAAGCCAATACTCTAAGGATTAAAACTCAAAAGCATGGAGGGAACATGGGTTTTTGATGGCATGATGAAGTTATTTTACCTGTCCTGGACCACCTCTCTCCAAAATTCTTTACTTGAGATCATGAGTGATTTTATTGCTTAAGCCACTAGTATTCAGGTAAACTGTAACATGAAGCTGAGAATTTTCTTATCTAATACAACTTTTTAGAAAAATTAAGATATGATTTCAGGCCATACACAAATGTAAACCTAGCTATAATAAAAGAAACACAAAATTCAAGATCAACATTTTTCTTATGCAAAACACAGCACGAACTAAGGCAATTTCTTTTTCTTTTCTTTTTTTTTTTTTCTTTTTTTTTTGAGACAGAGTCTTGCTCTGTCTCTGGGGCTAGAATGCAGTGGCATCATCATAGCTCACTACAATCTCAAACTCCTGGGCTCAGGCAAACCTCCTGCCTCAGCCTACCAAGTAGCTGGGATTATAGGTGCTTGCCACCATGCCTGGCTAATTTAAAAAGTTGTAACATAAAGGAAAACACAATGCTTATCCATAATGATGAAAGAGCTCCTACAAATATAAGACAAATATTTTATCAGAAAATAGGCAAACACATGAACATAAAATTCACTAAAAAGGAAACATTAATGGCCAGTAAAACTAAATTATGTTCAAATTATCTAATAAACTGGTCGCGGTGGCTCACGCCAGTAATCCTAGCACTCTGGAAGGCTGAGGCGGGAGGATCGCTTGAGCTCCGGAGTTCGAGACCAGCCCGCGCAAGAGCGAGATCCCCCTCTCTACTAAAAAAATAGAAAAAAATTAGCCGGACAAGTAAAAACAGAAACAAAAAATAAGCCGGGCATGGTGGCTTGCGCCTGTAGTCCCAGCTACTTGATTGGCTGAGGCAGGAGGATCACTTGAGCAACAAAGGGAGTCTCTGTCTCAAAAAAAAAAAAAAAAAGGAACGAATCAGAATAAAAATATCCGGAAGTCTTAACTAGCCATTGTTATCAAAACATCAAGAAAGTTGTACTTTTTATGCACTCTTGGCAGAAGGGTAAATTGGTATAATTAATCAGGAGAGAAATTCAGCTTAAAGTGTAAAATTTTAAATATACATATTAGTTGAGCAAAAAATTTTGTTTTCCTAAATTTCATCCTATAGATATGCTAAATAATTTCAAAAAGGTTCAAAGACATATGTAACAGGGTATTTGTTCCAACATTGTTTTAATATTATCAGTAAAATGAATAGAGACATTCTTAACATTCACCAAAGGTGACTTAGTTAATAAATGATTGTTCAAATATGGAATGGAATTCTCTTTCCTTAAAATGAGATAGCTTGATAGCCAGGTAGATGGAGGGCAGGAGGGAGGAAAACAGGGATGGAAATTATATATAATATTGTAGGTCAAGGGAAAGCAAGTTACTTTTCAGAAAATACAAACTTTAATCATGACTTTAAAAAACAAAAATAATTACATATACACTAAATAGGGTATTCTTAAATTTAAAAATCTGGAAGAATGCATACCAAAATTTTTTGATAGCAATTACTTCAAAATAGGGCCAGGTATAATGAAGGGATTAAATACTACTTTATATAATTCTGTATTTTAAAATATTTGAACAATAAACCCATTTGATAGACATAAAGATAGATATAGATAAACACACACACACCACACATACGCACACAATGGCTAAAATACAACTGTTTTTAAAAATCTTTATTCAGATTTGCCTCATAAGGGAAAAGTTGTGACATTCCTTGAATGCATCAAAAAAAATGTTAAGGGTAAAATTTTAAGAAATAATGTCTTTCTATTTTCTTTATCACTGCTGTCAACCTTTCTCTTCAATTGTTTTCTAAATGAGTCTATCTCTGATGCATATTTATTTCTATTTTTTATTGATTTATTTGTCATAATGTTCAACTTAGACAAATGTGCAGGTTTTCCTGGGATTTATTATACTATCTAACATATTTGAATCCCAGCCTATTTCCTTTCATATAATTCAGTAGTGATTTGATATCGCATCAGTTGAACAAGAGTAGTCAAGGTAGGAAAGAATATACATTCTTTTGTCGAAATACTAGCAGGACAAAATTTATACTCTGAAATTATGTGGTGTCTAATTTACCATTAATGCATATTATAATACTTTTATTACTGGTTTTTTCCCACCCACGTAAGAAGGACAATAAGAAGAGAGTTTGGGAGAGAGAGTTCATTTCTTAAAGTATTGATCTTGAGGTGCTTATGGAGCATCAAAGTAAAGAAAGTTGGCAAGTACTTGTCAGAAAATGCTCTAAATTAAAGTTTTAAACTTTGGAATTGAAGCCATGAGTGCATGACATAACCCATTGAAACTGCATAGCAGGAAAAGAGAATAAGACTGTCAAAAATAAAAGGAAGCCTTGGGACACCATTCTTTAACATTAAAGGAAGAGGAAAAAAAAAGAACAGAAAATGATGCTATTGAAATTAAGAGAGGAGAGATTTCTATAAGGTGAGTTGTAATTAATCATACTAAATGCTATGGTGAGTTAACAAAAAGATTTGATTTATTTAATAATTATTGTTTTTAGATGTAGGCCTTAGAATATTATTAGGTCTTGGAGAAGGTAGTTTAAATGAATTTTGCTGAGGGTCCTCATTTACTCCATATGGGAAAAATGAAAAGCAAAAAAGAAGATAAAATGAGTGCAGATTTTATTAAAACCTGTTATTATGATAAAAGTAGAGTAGCTCTTCCAGAATCGAAAACATAAACATTTGATTAATCATGAGTTAAAAAGTTGAGTTTCAGATATTATTTTTCTATGGTTATAGAAAAAGAAAAAGAAAGAATTAGATATTGAATTAGAGATTTGAGCTTTTCATTGAATTCCTCCATACTGATTACATATAAATTCAAACATAATAATTTGAATCCATATTAGATTTCAGTAAATATAATCTGTCAATTAAAGTCAGTAGATCAAATTTTAATTACTTAAAACCTAATTAGAAAATTAGAAAATAATTCAGAAAAGAATGTAGACTGGAGTTTTACATGTTGCATTTAAATTAAAATTATATCTCTTTATCATACTAAGCAAAGAAAATATTTCTTCTTGTGTGTTCACAACTGCACATGATGAACTAATTAGTCAACAAATGCTAAAAATTCTTTCTTCTTTTTACCTCTTAATTCTCTCTCTTCATCTCCATTTATACTTTCACTATCTTATTTGTAAACCTGCTTATTCTTTTCCCTGACACTAGCCTCTTCTTCCTACTATCCACTCTGCATATAATCACTAAATCAAAGCTTTTAAACCAAGTTTCTGAAAATGTCTTTTCCAGTTCAAATAGCACACTGAAAATAAGAACTTGTCTCCACTCTATTCCAAGTCCCCGCAAAAAGTGTCGCAAATGTAGATGCTTTTGAATAAAATAGAGCCAGCCAAAAATAGCCCAGTATACAGGTAAACAATCTGCAATGGAGACAAACTCTTATTCCATGGAACTACCTGGCTCAAAGATAGCAGTGGTGTGCAAGGTCAGTGTAGGAAGAATGGCTAAAAACAGAGCTAATTGAAAGTCTGTCTAATGTGGGAAGGTGTCCCACACCCATCTTGCTTCTTACCTCTTTCTTATCCCAATGAAAACGGAGCATTATAATCCCAGGCATGCAAAAGAAATACTCTAAAAGAACTGTAATTAATTTCATGGGAAGAACTAAGGTTATTGATGTTGCTGGAATTGCTTCCCATGCTACAGGATAAAGCTCTCCTCATTTTTTTAATTTAATTTAATTTTTTAAATAATTTTATTATTTTTATTGCAAACTATTACAGGGGTACAAATGTTTTTGGTTACATGTATCAATTTTGCTATGCTTGAGTGAAGGTTATAATTGTGGCCATCACCTGGATAGTGTTCATTGTATCTGTTAGGCAGTTTTCTGTGCATCCCCTCCTCCATCCTCTCCCCTGCTTAATTTCCACTGAGTTTTACTTCCCTCTGTGCACATGTGTGCTCATCAGTTACTTCCAATTTAATCGCGAGTACATGTGGTGTTTTTGGTTTTTTTTCCATTCTTTAGATACTTCACTTAGGAGAATGGTATCCAGTTCCATCCAAATTGTTGCAAAAGGTTTTAATTCATCCTTCTTCATGGTGGACTAGTATTCCAAAGTATACATATACCACCTTTTGTTAATCCACTCTGAATTGATGGGCATTTGGGTTGATCCCACATGTTTGCAACTGTGAATTGTGCTGTAATATACATTCAAGTTCAGGTGTATTTTTGATTAAATGACTTCTTTTCCTTTGGGTAGATACCCAGTAGTGGAATAGCTGAATCAAATGACAGGATTACTTTTATTTCTTTGAGGAATCTTCATACTGTTTTCCATTGGGGTTGTACTAATTTGCACTCCCACTAACAGTGTATTAGAATGTTCCTTTTTCTTTGCATACACGCTAGCATCTATTTTTTTTTTTGGACTTTTTAATAAAAGGTATTCTAACTGGGGTTATGTTGAAATCTCACTGTGGTTTTAATTTGCATTTCACTGATGATTAATGATGTCAAGCATTTTTTCACATGTTTTTGGCCATTTGTCTATCTTCTTTTGAAAAGCTTCTGTTGAAGTCTTTTGCCCACATTTTGATAGGGTTGTTTGTTTTTTTCGTTTCTCATTTGCTTGAGTTCTTTGTAGATTCTGGTTATTAGCCCTTTATTGGATGTATAGCATACAAATGTTTTCTCCTATTCAGTAGGTTGTCTTTTTGCTCTGTTGATTATTTCCTTAGCTATGTAGAAGCCTTTAAATTTAATCAAGTCCCATTTATTTATTTTCATTGTTGCCATAATTGCCACTGGGGTCTTCTGCATAGATTCTTTGCCTAGGCCAATAGTTAGAAGAGTTTTTCCAACATTTTGTTCTAGAATTCTTATAGTTTCATGCCTTAGGTTTAAATTTGTTATCCATCATTAAGTTGATTTTTGTGAAAGGTGAGAGGTGAGGATCCTATTTCAGTCTTCTACATGTGGCTATCCAATTTTCTTGGTACCATTTATTGAATAGAGCTTTTTTTCCCCAGTGTATACTGACTTTGTAGACTCTAGGTAGAAATAGTGACGTGATAAACATGGCTGGAACCACAAATGACAAAGTGACTAAGACAGGCAACAGTGAGTACTCTGCACATGTTTGCAGATAGTCAGGAGCATTCCTCATTCTCCTCCCAGGAGGTCGGGCTGGAATTACTCACACATTCATGGTCAGTAATCTATGTTGGTGAGGGCGTGCACATGGTGAGATTTATGACCATATGTGTAGGACACTAAAATTATGATTCTTTATAAATAAAGAACAATGAAGGCACTGATCTGGGAGAAGTCCACAGGAAAAAAGCTAGGCACTGACTAAATTCCATCTTCACATCTTTGTCTAATATACACCTCATTTTTACGGGTTAAGCAAAGGCAGTGAATAGTTGGAAAATATGACATTGATTTACCTAATCTGCCTTGAGTGTTCTAATTACCCATAGGAGAAAGCCAGCCAGAGTAATCTAATGATGTTCTATTTCCACCTAGAAATCTCAAAAGGGATGTTGAGGACTGGCTATGTGCTGTTGTACTTCATTTTATGTATATGTGTATTAATATTTTGCTTAGTAAGAAGAACAATGCAGAGAATATGTTCATTTTCCATGTTACAGTGCTTACTCTATACTAAAAGCAATGACATGACACATCAGGATTCTGCACAGCAGTAAGAAAGTGAGCCCAAGCAATTCGTCATAAAGGAAATTCTCCATGTCCATAGGCTCAGTAGTTTCACTTTAGTTTTTAATTCCACTGAGATTACTGTAAAGTCTACTGTCTCAAATTAATCAGTTATTTGCACATGGAAAGATGTCAAATCAGTTTTCTCCCATCTTACACTTGGCAAACACCACAACTTTTTAAAAATTAATTAATTTATTTCAATAAATTTAGGGGGTACAAATGGTTTTTATTTCATGAATGAATTGTATAGTGGCAAAGTCAGGGCATTACCAGAATTGCGTACATTGTACTGGATAGGGTAATTTTTCATCCCTCACCCCCTTCCCATACTTTCCCTTCTGAGTCTCCAATGTTCATTATACCACTCCGTATAACCATGCATACCCATCATTTAGCTCCCTAATTTTTTAAACCAATTGTTAGTCTCTACATTATTATAATACCTGCAAATATTCACTGAATTAAACAACGTCTTCTATACATTGAATTATATAACAGAATTCTTGATTACAGAAGACAAAACCCACCCTGGATAGTTTAAACATAAATTAAAGGTATGAAAGGATATTATGTAGTTTTCAGGGTTTGGAAAGAAGGCCAAAGGGTCTGGGTGGGGGATCAGGAATTCAGAAACAACGCCCAAACTCTTTAAGGACTTCTGCAGGTGCATGATATGGGTGGAACTATGGGATAAGGAGAAAGGTAGGAAGAAAGAAATTAAGAATTTATAAAACAAATGAAAGGGTGTAGCAGATTTGTTAGAGAGGAAATTAAGGCATCAGTGTTGAGAAAAATTCAAGCTATTTTAGATTTTTCTCCTTTCATATTTTCTATTCATATACTGGTAGGGTTGATGCTTTGGGGAATAATGAAGTTTAAAGTAAGATATGAACATAAAACAGTGGAAGCAAAATACAGCTATGTTTTACAGTGTCTGAAAACTACAAGTTTCACTTCAATCCAGATATAATTAGAGATGGTCATGAACATGAGGTCCATTTGTTTGGGTTGTAATTATGGTTTTTACTGGAGTTTAAATGATCCGTGCTACATAGAGACTGTAGAATTATTGCTGTCAGCAATTATCAAGAATTGTTGTAACTAAGAGACCGACATAAACTAATGCAAACAAGCACTCACAGAGTGTGGAGCTTGAGGCCTTCAGGAATAATATAGATGTTACATAAAGGAGAAGACACAGACCTATTTTTCTTTCTCAAAGACACCAGAAGGCATATCATTATTTCCCTCCATTATCGGTTTCCAAATTTCTTACAGAAGTTATTTAAAGCAAAAGATAAACCAATTTGGTGATAAAAATAAAGTTGTAGTTTTCTATATTCTTCCTCAGAAACCCTGGGTCTTATTTGCCATGGGATGTTTGCTGTAAACAGGCATAAATTTCTTTTTATGAAAAGAAAACTGAACATTCATTCTAAAATAGCATTAAAGTAACTGATAACTTGGTTTTTGTTGAAATATTTTGAATGTAGTTATGTGGATGGAGAAAGAAAGTATTTATTTGAGGAGGAAAACAGTTTATCTTTAAAACTAAAAGTTAATATGCTGAAATAAAAAAAAAACTAAAAGTTAAAAAATTCTGTTGGAAAGAGGAAAGTCTTATAGTTCATCACCCAATTTCCTTAGTACACAATAGTGTCTGCTGAAGCCAAACTTTATTACATGAGAAAAAAATAGAGGGTATTCACTTGAATTTTCCCTTATTAATGCAAATAATAATCAAGTAACATTTTACCATTTCAGAGAATTATGGCTTAGATCCTCTCTCCTAGGTAGTGTTTCCAAGTTAAGTTATTTTACAGTTTTATAAAAATATATAGGAAAGCATTATCCTTGACTATGAAACACTGGAATCAGGCATGCCCCTTACAGCTAAAAATAAAATATGGATGTACCTCCAATTGCTGATACTATTCAACAATGTTTTCAAAGATCTAACCAACGAGCAAGGCATGAAAAAAATGAATAAACTTATGAATATTGGAGAGAAGATAAAAAATTGTCAGAATTTCAAATTATTATTTTATTCTTAGGAAATACTGAACAACTGAAAAAGAATAAGGTGTTCAATAAAAAAAATCAACTATTATCCCGTAACCAATTGGAAGGTTAATTGCAAAAGATTTCACTTAAAATTTATAGTAAATACTATAAAATGACAAAGAATAAACATAATATTAATGTATGTGCAAGAGCTAAACTTTAAAAAATTATAAAACTTTGATCAGGTCATTAAAAAAGATATAGATCAATGGAGAGATATTTTAATGTATTTTGAACTTGATAAGCTGATTTTCTTGTTCATCTGGATGAAAATATATGAAAAACACATAACTGAAAAGAATAGTGAAGGGAACTACTCTAGCAGAGATTCAAATATACTATAAAATGAGTCATACGAACACAACATTATTGTACAAGTGTTTGAAGAAAAAAGGTAAAAAGATCAATGGGAGGAATTAGATAATCAATACATATTTGGAAATTACACAAATGATAAAATTGGTATCTTAAATCAATAGAGAACAGTTACTTTAAATTACATTGGAATAATTAGACAATATGGAGAAAAAGAAAGAAAAGTTAGACCCCTCCTATATATCATATAAACCAGTAAATATCAGATGAAATGAAAAACTGTTTTAAAAAACTGGCCTTTATCAAAAAGACCCAAAACAACAAATGTTGGCGTGGATGTGGAAAGGTAGGAACACTCATACACTGCTGGTGGGACTGCAAATTAGTGCAACCTCTGTGGAAAGCAATATGGAGATACCTTAAAGAGATACAAGTAGAACTACCATTTGATCCAGCAATCCCATTACTGTGCATCTACCCAAAAGAGG
>CAUYSK010103323.1:0-31263 GCA_963575035.1 Avahi laniger | reverse complement strand
GTAGTCCCAGCTACTTGGGAGGCTGAGACAGTAGGATTGCTTGAGTCCAGGAGTTTGAGGTTGCTGTGAGCTAGGCTGATGCCACGGCACTCGCCCCAGGCAAGAGAGTGAGACTCTGTCTCAAAAAAAAAAAAAAAAAATTTTTTTTTTTCTTGTCAAAGCAGACCTCAGAGGGGCGACGCCGGCCCAGCCCCGCGCGCGGCCGCCCCTCCTCCCTCCGCCCAGCCCCCCGCCCCCAGCGCTCCGAGGCGACGGCTGCGACGGCGACGCCCCTCCCCCGCCTCTTTACAATAAAAAATAAAAGAAGAAGACATCATGACTGAGCTGGAAAATAAGCAAGGAGATTGGCAGGCAGCCGCTCTAGTGTGCCCTTCCTCAGAGCACCGGGAATCCACAAACCCGGAGGCCACCAAGGCGGCAGCGGGGGACGCCTCGGGCCGAGCAGTCGGCAGCGCCACCTTCCCCTCCCCCCTGCGCTTCCCTCGCAGGCTTCGCAGCTGCTACGGTGCTTTTGCCCCCCGTTAAGCCTGAGACCTGCCCTACAAAGTGACCGACCTCCAGCCTCAGGGAAGCTCCTGGAGTGTTTGGGATGGGGTAGGAAGCAAGGCAGAGAGAAGGGGGGCACCTGAAGGAGAAGCGGATCTGAAAAGAATGGAAGGCTGCCCTGTCCAAGAGGAAAATACCACTCCCTACGCCCCACTCTCCTGACCAAAGAAAGACGTTCTTTATTTTAGCAATGGAGGAGACGCCGGAGGTCAATAACCCGCTTGGCTGCCTGTTCTGTGCCCCCCCAGCGGAACCAGAGCGGCATCATACAGCTATGTATTGCCTATCTTCAGGGTACTATGTAAATGGAATGTTCTGGAATGGAGCTACTTAGTTCCACTTTTCTTTTAAACAAAAAAGTAAGCAGAAAAAAAATTATTTGTATCAAGATGACAAAAATTGCTATTTAAAGAGAATACTGACAGTGTCACCTTCCAAAGTGTGTGTGAGAGAAAAAGAGAAAGAAAAAGTGGTGAGTGTGTGCAGGCACAGTTTGTCTTAGTGGGAAGATACACTTCTGCCCTGTTCTCATCCTCATATGGAGACAGGGAAATGTCCAAGTCTCTGATGGAGTTTCTAGACTAAGAGAAAGGGATGCCCCAGCCGGCAAGGGGTAGCCCTTCATTTTGCAGAGACAAGGACCAGTCTTAAAATGTGCAGAGGTAGGGTGTGGAAGCAGATGCCAGGGGAAAACTGGGGTGGAGGAATGTGAGGGGACTCCAAGGAGGGTCTCAGGAGGCTGTACTGGGTGATCTCTCAGGGTGAAGAGAGGGCTCGGAAAGCAGACAAGAGTCCGGAACTTTCTAGAAAGGCCAGCGAGATGTTCCCAGTGGTGACATGGCTGTAGGACTGAGAATGGGTTATTTGCTTTGCTGCAGTGTAAACCCCCCTCGTTTCCTCATTGCCCTCATCTTTTAGGAAAGCTGCTCACACAAATGCCTTTTGGGGGACGGAATCAGGGAGAAAGGGCCAATTTCCTTGTCTCTGTCTTCATGGAGTGGAGAAAATTCAAGAACATCTAAGGAGGTAAGAGGCAAGTGCACCATCTTCTCTTCTCTACCTGCTCACTCATCTCCAGCCCCACTGACCTTCCTGCTTGTCCTCTCATAAGCCCCCATGTTCCTCACGGGCTTCGGGCTTCCTGTGCCCCCTGCCTGGACCACTCCTGTTTCAGAGGTTCTGTGGTCACCTTCCCTCCTCCTTCAGGTCTCTGTCCCAATGTTGCCTCCTCAGTGAGGCCTTCCCTGACCAGCCCATTTGAAACTGCAAACCACACACCAACATTCCTTCTCCTCTTCTCTGCTTTATTTAGTTTCCTAGCATTTATCTCCTTCTAATATATTTATATTTTGTTTATTTATGTGTTGTCTCTCTTCCCCTCTGGAATGTAAGCTCCATAAATGTTCCTGCGATATCCCAAATGCCTAGCAGAGGTCTGAGCACATAGTAGGCATTCAATTCGGTAAATATTGGTTGCATGAAGGAATAAAGGAATGCAGAGTCTGGTGGAAGCTCTTGTCCAGAGCCAAAATTAACTTCCTACAACTGACAGGTATGTCTTGGAGGGCATTGGACTTCCATCAGGATGTGAGCTCAGGGCGCAAACCATTCTTGGTTACCTCTCAGAAGGACAGAGTGTGCTCAGCTGACATCACTCTCACACGTGTTCCAATGTGCTGGAGAGAGGAGTGTTGTTACAGTTATAAAGCTGGTAATTGCACCTAACTCAATGCTTATCTTATCTGTCAAGTTCTTGGAGCCACTGTTAGGACTGATAGCATGGACAAATTATTGTGGTGCTTTCATCCTTCTCTAAACTAACCTTGAGGGGAGGTATCAAAATCTAGGTGTTCTCATAGGATAGTGTCAAGCCCCAGATAGTCATACATTGCATGGTGTCTCATTGTTTGAGAACTTTTGCCCTGAGTGACAGATCTAAACTCCTCGGGCAGGTGGCCTGACCACAAACTAAACCTTTCCTTGCCTCCAAGCCCCGCGTGCACCATTCCTTCCTTCCACAGTGCACCTCCCTCTTGGGAACGCTCATAGCCGTCTGCCGAGGAGCTCTGTGGTTGCAGCAGTCATTCTCCTGCTTCTGGAGGCAACACTTTGGTTTGCTTTGGGGGAGTCGTCTACTCTCACTTTTGGTCCTTACGGTTTCCGGTGTGGTTCAGGTAGCTTCTGTCTGCAGGGGTGGGCATGTGGCCTAGGCCTGGCCAATCAGGGCACACCCTTTTCCCCAACTACAATGATTGGGTCGGGGCAGAGCACCTCATTCAAATTGGTCCACAGAGAATCTTGACTCTCTTTCTGCCTCCAGTGCTAAACTTGTAGAATGAAAGCCCAAAGTGGCTGGTGGCTGTTGATGCAGCCTCACCACAAAGTAAGAACATGCTTAAGAAAGCAGCCACCATAGAGGAAGGCTGAGCCAAGGGATGGTTCCAGACACTTTCCTGACAATGTTGTCTGAACACCTGGAAGCAGCCCTACCCTGGGACTGTTAAGTTGCCAGTGCTAATAAATGCCCCGAGCCAGTTTGGACTGAGTTTGTCACTTGCGACAGAATTTGAGTTAGGGGATAATCCTTTGAGACTCACCTTCCTCTTCTCTATGAAATGCTTACAACCCCTCCAGCTTGAGCCAGTCTCTCATCAGTGTGCCCTGGTGCCTGAACTGCTTGCCCTGGGCTGCGTTTCTGTCCACCAGCTCAGCTTGCCCAGCTGAGGACCATGTGGCCTAGGTCCGAGTGATGCTTCTTTTTCCCCAGCCAACACAGACCATCAGTGAGAGTGAGTCTGTAGTGTAGCTACTGGTTACTCCTGCCCTGTCCCCCTGGGTAGGAGCTCTGCCTCCTTCCTTCTGGGGACGAGGCACAGATGCAATACAAAACCCTTGGTTGTCTTCTAGGGGCCTTCTTCCGTTCCTAATATCCACAAGGAGACCATGTTGGCAAACACATATTGCTTTATTTAGTGTTTCTCTGGATAGCAGAAGTGTCAGCAGTGGCTGAGACCCCTGGAGGGCAGAGGCAGGTGGGCAGCCCCCAGGCCCTCTAGGGGTAGGGGTGGGGGGAAGCAGCAGAAAGAGGTGGTGCTCTTGCAGCGCCTCCCCAGGCCAGCCCCTTCCCCAGGCTCCCAGGCCAGTGAGGGGTCAGAGGCCAGTAAAGGCCCCACATCCTTGAATGGGGCCAAAGTGTGTGGGCACGGTGTTTGTCGTCCTAAGGCATGGACTTAGGCAGGAGTGCTCCTCCCACCTGGTGGCCCCCGAGGGTGACTGCTGGTTGGGGAGCCAGATGCACACGTAAGATATGACCTGTGTTTTTATGGGGCTCCCTGTCCCTGGGAGTGGCAGTGAGCCATGCTGAGGACAGGGCTGCAGTCCTGGTTTTGCTGCAGCCTTCTGTATGACCCTGGGCAAGTCCCCTCTTTGGGCGTCTGTCTTCTGCTCTTTAACATCAAGAGGCTGTACTGGGTGATCTCTCAGAGTCTTCCAAGTTCTATGGCCTAAGACCCTCTTCCCCACTCTAGCATGCCCTCAGACTGGGATGATGATACGAAAAGGGCATTGTTAAGGTAGGAAGAAGGGGGCAGGCAAGGGTGGTCTCAGCCCCCAAGTGGAGGCCAGAGTGGGCTGCAAAAGGTACAGGTGGATGGGCAGGCAGCAGACAGACAGACAGACAGAAAAACAAGGTGCTAAGGGAACGAGCAGAGGGTGGCCTGGCCAGGGAAGAGCGCACCAGAGCCCGGCCCACCCAACCTCTCGTCTATATTCCTTGCCCTGTTGGAGTCAGGGAAAACACATCCAGTGTGTCTTGGGGTGGGAAAATGGCTTTTTTAAAAAATAGTTTCCTATAAAGCATCAAAAAATCTCAAGAGAAAACCTCGGCAAAAGTTCCCTTCTCTCAAATATTTGGCATCGGCAGCGGGGCCGGCATGGCTTGCTCTGGCCCCAGCTTTCCTATTGCTGTGGCCCGGCCTGGCCCACTCCTGGGGTAGCTCCCTGGCCCCTGCTACTCCTCAAGAGAGGGGTAGGCAGGAGGCAGGAGTTTGCAGGTGGGCTTTGAGGTGTCCCTGGGTCCCTGTCTGGAAGCTTGAGTCTTTGGTAATTGGGAAGGCGGGGAGGAGATAAGCAAAGCATTAGGAGTTGGGACGGGGTCCAGTGGCACCTTCATCACCGAGAATTCAGCCGTGGGGCCACCTGTGAGGGCAGAGGGAGAAGCCCACGTGGTGAGGGGGAAGCAAACAGAAGTGCACTCTGGGTTGGATACAGGCAGTAGCAGGCTGGGGCCTAGTGGCCCCCATCCTGGACACTGATCCTGCTCCCATAGGCATGCTTGCTGCCCTGCCGGAGTGGGCCTCTCCACCCACCTGGCACACGCCCAGTCACCCTGGATCGTCCCCTTGCTGCCATCTTTATGACCCTCTGCACCGTGGGGCTCAAACAGCCCCTCTCTCTGGCCATCACAGGTGGGCAGTGGGAAGAAGAGGGTGGTATGGTGCCCTCTGGATTAAGACCCAGGGATGGGGTGCCCAGGCTCTGCCAAGCACTGCCAAGGAAGGCTTGGCCGTGGGAGGCTCCAGCCTGGCCCCACTCACCACAGCCAGGTGCCCGTTCTTGGCCTTGGTGATGAGCAGCTCAGAGCCGGGTGTGAAGTCGATGATGCCATCCCTGCCAGGGCCCCCTGCAAACGTGATGCTGGAGGGAAAGGAGTGCGTGAGGACTTCCTCACGGAGACCCACCCCAAGGTGGATCCCTGCCCTGTCCCCACACGGCCCACTGGCTCCCCACCTGCCTCACCTGCCCTGGTTGATGTTGATGTTGTTCACACAGTCGGCGCTGAGGGCTGTCTTGGTCAGTGTCTCAATCACGTGGTCACTCTGTAGCACCACATCCCCCTGGAGGGCCCAGACAGGAGGAGGAGGGGTCAGGCCCTGCCCAGAGCTAGAGGACCCCTGCCCACCTCCCAGTCCCCAAGGGGCACCTTCTGCTTATTGTCCTCACGCTGCACATGGAGCACGAACAGGCTGTCACTCAGGCTGCTGACAGAGATTCCTGAGGGGCAAGGGCAGAGGTCAGAGATCAAGGGTCAGAGCAGGGGCCCAGCATGCTCCCCATGCAGCCCCGGATTCCGGCTGACCGGTCAGGTTGGCGTAGTCAATCCTCTGCTTGACTTTGGCGTCCTCCACAATGACCACGGCGTTGGGTGTGAGCAGCAGCTGCCGGGAGCGAGGCTTGTAGCCCTTGCGGTCGTATTTCACTACAGGCACGGCGTACTGGGGACAGAGCGCAGGCTGAAGGGGCTCCAGAGGTAACCTCCTCATCCTCTGCCTGTGCCCTCACCCCCTTCCAGCCCAGGGGCAGGAGTGAGGGCTGCAGGTGGGGTCTCACCTGGATGGGCTCAGAGCCCAGGGCCTGCAGCACTCTGGGGCTGATCTCGTCTGCACCTGCAACCCAGACGGGGCAGAGGGAAGTCAGGAGCGAGCAGCACCACAGGGAAGGCTGGAGCGCCGGGAGTCAGGGCCTCACCGAGCCGCGTGCTGATGAAGAGCCTGGGGACGCTCTGAGGGTAATTATCCTTCTTGCCCTTGAAGATCTCACTGGCCACCGCCTTTTGCTGCAGCTGAGGAGACAGGGGAGTGGGGAGAATGTTGTGAGGGGCAGGCACCATCACAGGAGCTGGGACAGCCACCCTCACCCACTCTCTGGTCCCAGCACCAGGAGGCTGAGCCCCTCCTCTTCCTCACTCCCTGCCTCCCCAGCCAAGGCAGAGAGCTCCCCAGAGGGGTCACGACAGCATGTCACGTTGCTGGCCTGACTTTGGGAATGACGCCCACCCTATCGGCTCCAACTTGGGATCTTGCAGGTGGCTGACTGCCAGTACTCAAAGCTGCCACAGATTATCTGAGCTGGGGGGTCCTTCAGCCCCATCCAACACTGAGTTGGCAAATACAAGGCACATCAACCACCAGTGTCAGTCTCTGTAACCGTGGCGGACATTCCAATCAGGGTGAAGATGTAGCCTTTTCAACACGGGGTTCGGGGCAGTCTCTACTAATCAATCGCACGAGGAACCCTATTTGCCACCCCAGATCTACTCCAGCTTCCACTTCCTACACGAGGCCCGAGAGAGGCTGGCATCCAATTGAAGTCGCACGGTAAAGGGGTTAAGATACTCCGCGGGCAGCGCCCTTCGTGCCACGCCTGTGCCCCCCACCCCACTGGCTAGATCCCACCGGCCTCCTGCTCTCCGTACCTGCTGCTTCCACTCGGGGCTGATGCTGCGGCAGTACTTCCACACCATGTTCTTCACGCACAGCTCCCGCAGAAGCTCTGAGGCCTGAGGGGAGGAGCGAGGTCAGAGCACCTAGGCAGCCTGGCCCCTGCCCTTTGAAGACATCAAATACACGCCCACCCCTAGGCCTCTGGTTAACACCTGGACAACACTTCCATTCCTGAGTTGTTTCTCTCAAGAGAACTCATTCTTCAGCTCCAGCACCCGCGACACACCCCTGCACTGCTCTTCCAGCCAGACCCCTCTGCCGAGTGCTTTGCTGGCCCCTATCTCAGCAGGGAGGGCCCACAGACCTCACGCAGGGCAGGTGGGGGCGTGGGCCAGGACGTGTCCAGGATATTCCGGGGCAGCTGCTGCCGCAGGTTAAGCAAAAAAGAGGTGCGCACGTGGTCCAGGAAGAAGGCGTTCTCAGGGCAGTGGGGGGCATGGCGCAGGATGAAGCCACGGATGAGCCTGGGGGTGGGAGGCAGAACAGGGTTGGGGATGAGAACCTTGGCAATGAACTCCCCCACCTTCCTGCTCTGCAGCCCCCTCACGGAGCCCGAGCGCTCACCGCCGGATGGTCTGTGCCGCCCACTTCCTCTTGGCTGCCCTCCTGCGGCCCAGCGTTCCCCGCCACCACGACTGGATGCAGATAGCTGTGGAGACCACAGATGGCTGCTTCTAGCTTCTCGCCACATGGCCCACCCTGGTCCCAGATCCCAACCCCTCCTGAAGACCCGTGGGCCCCCCCGAACCTGATCGCTTCACCCGGAGGAATTTCTGCCGCCAATGAAAGCCCCTCCAGGCGGCCTGGATCTTCGTGGCTGTGGTTGGGAAAGAAAGTCAC
Source organism: Avahi laniger (assembly GCA_963575035.1). Taxonomy (NCBI): domain Eukaryota; kingdom Metazoa; phylum Chordata; class Mammalia; order Primates; family Indriidae; genus Avahi; species Avahi laniger. The sequence goes on along the minus strand of CAUYSK010103323.1, from coordinate 23,596 downwards.
TGGCCAGAGCTCAGGGAGCCAGCCGGGAGCCTGGCACTGCCGGAGCTCAGTGAGTGACGTGAATAGTTGAGAGGGTGAATGAGTTAAAGGAGAGTGAATGAAAGACAGCAGATGAATGTGGGCATATGCCCAGAGTTTGCCTCCAGCAGGCAGGCAGGATGGCGGGGTCGGGCTCAGGCTAGAGCTGGCAAGGAGGAGGGGAGCGGAACATGGGCCAGTGGACTTTCTGGAGAAGGAGCCCCAAAGCAGCAACTTCTTCCTGCTTCCCAGAGTGGACCCCCAATGAGACAGGAAGGGTGGGTCTCTCTCTCACCCAAGCTCTGCCGCCGGACCTCCAGGGCATCCTCCGTGGCAAACAGGGTCTTGGGGAAGCGGATGAAGATCTTGGTCCTGAGGGCAGCAGTGATCAGCCCTGGGTTGCCACCCCCACCCTCCCAGATACCAGGCATGGGCACCACTCACCTGCCCATCTTGTACTCCTCTGGCTTGTAGCCCAGGTGTCTGATCAGCACAGCCACCCCATCCTGGGGCCGACCTGCCCATGTAGGCCATGTGTCTGGGCACAGCGACTTGTACCTGGGATAGGAGAAACAGGAATGTATCCAGCCCCCACCTCAGCCAGGACCCTTCTCTGAGGGCCCAAATCAGCTTTCCCTGGGCACCTGCTGGGTGCTCCCACTGACTTGCTCACGGTTCACAGAAAGCCCGAGAGGTTGCTCTGTCACTGACTCCATTTTAAAGATGATGAGCGGCCAGGCACAGTGGCTCACGCCTATAATCCTAGCATTCTGGGAGGCCAAGGCCGGAGGATTGCTTGAGCTCAGAAGTTCGAGACCAGCCTGAGCAAGAGTGAGACCCCATCTCTACTAAAAATAGAAAAAATTAGCTGGGCAACTAAAAATAGAAAAAATTAGCCAGGTATGGTGGTGCACGCCTGTAGTCCCACCTACTTGGGAGGTTGAGGCCGGAGGTCACTTGAGCCCAGGAGTTTGAGGTTGCTGTGAGCTAGGCTGATGCCACTGTGGTCTAGCCCGGGCAACAGAGTGAGACTGTCTCAAGATAAATAAAAAAATAAATAAAATAAGATAAAATAAAATGGGACTAAGAGCCAGATTTGGTGGCACCTGACTGCAATCCCAGCTACTTGGGAGGCTGTGAGGGGAGGATTGCTCCCCAGGAGTTTCTGGACCTGCAACACAACTGAGACCCTGTCTCAAAAAAATAAAAATTAAAAATAAATAAATTTAAAAAATTAAAATGGAGCGGAGAATCCTTGTCCTCTCTCGTGGGACTTAGGAGGCTCCTACCCTCCAACTTCCCTACCCTGGCAGGGTGCCAGGCGCCCCACCTCTGCAGGAAAGCTTCGTATTTGCGGCGATAGGCAAAGCCGGCTCTGCGCACACGCAGGTTCTCCATCAGCCCCAGGTACTTCACCTGGTGGCGGATCAGCACCTCATCGAAGCGGCCTGGGGGAGGGGTAACGGGGTGGTCAGCAGGCTTGGCTGACAGCTGGCCCTGCAGGGGAGGCCCAGCCCCCAAGCCCCATGGGGCGGGAGGGGCTACCGGGCTGTTTGGAGTCATTAGGCTTGATGCAGCGGATGTAGGCGGGCTCCTTAGACTGCAGGATCTCCACCAGCTGCAGGAGGCTCATCTTGAACTGGGTGGCCACCTGGCAAGCCAAGGGGGAATGTTAGGTTGGCCAGAGCTGGGCTGAAGCCACTGACCCCTGCATCTTGTAGCTCCCCTACCCCCACCCCCAGCTGTTGACCTGTCAGCAGCCCCTGGCCTCTGGGGGCCCTTACTTCCTCCCACACTCCACCCTCACAACAGAGGAGGGGCCAGACTCCACCCTATATCCTGGGCTGGGCTAGAGACCTCAGCTTAGGAACCTCATGCCAGCCTAAAAATCCTGCTCAGGTCTCTCAGCAACCTCAATCCTACATCTCCCTTTAGCAACCACTCTTTTCCTTTCTAGAACTTCAGGAATGCATTCCTAACCAGTGTGTCCTACACTATGCATTCAACCATTATCTCTGTACGTTGCTTTGCAGGGCCTTCAAGGATCTCAGGCCTGTGGGCAAAGATTTTGTCTCCTTGGCAAAGGTTTGCAATCCCTGTGGTCCCATTAACAATAGGGGTGTACGCCTGGGGGTTCTGGGAGCACCAAGAAGGGACAAGTAATCCAGTCTGCGGGGTAGGGAGCATTAGGAAAGGCCTTCTGGAAATGACCTTTGGTGAAATTCAAAGGATAAGCAGGAAATGGCCAGAAGGAAGAGAGGAGAGAAAGGCATTCTAGGCAGGACAGGCTAAGCAAAGGCTTGATGCACACAGGGAGCTCCGAGCAGTGTAAGAATCAAGGCAGGTTATAAAAAAGGCATTAGAGAGACAGGCAAAGGCAGTATCATGGGAGGGTCACTCTGGGGAGACTGGATTTTAGCCTGAGGGAAATAGGGAGCCAATGAAGAATCTGTGATAAAAGAGTGACAGAAACAGACATGCACTTTGGAATATCTCCACAGCAGATGTGTGAAGGATGGACCAGCAGGGGCAGATGGGAATCCGGGATGCCAGGGAGGAAGCCGGCTAGCTCAGAGCGAGCTGGAGCCGGGCTTGCAGGGAAGGAGCTGAGAAGTACTCAGGCAATAGCCACAGGCAAGATCCAATGGTTGGATGAGGGAGACAGGGTAGAGTGAAGAACCACGATCACAGATGATGCCCAGGTTTCTGGTCCGGGGGACTAGTGGAGGGTGATGATCCCTGTCCTGTTAGTGATATAGAAGGAGAAAGCCTGGGAGCCTGCCCAGTGTTGCCAAGCAATGCCCAGCGATGCCTAGAGATGCCCAGTGATGTTAAGCGATGCCCAGTCATGCCCAGAGATGCCAAGCAATACCCGGCGATGCCCAGGGATGCCAAGTGATGCCCAGCCAAGGGCCCACTGGTTACAGACCAGGAGTCTGGGGTGCCTGGAGGCCCCTGGGGGGAGATCACTAGATACTCGAATCTGTGGCTTGCTGTCAAGGCCTGGGCAGGAGTGGGTGTGCAAGTGTCCTCAGCAGGAAGACATTGAGGCCAGGAGAATGAGGGTGCTCAGGGAGAGGGTGAGAAGGGCAGGTCCCAGGGAGCCAGACCCTGGGTGACACGCCTTCATGCCCTCCCTGGTGAGCGTGTGTCAGCCTTCAGCAGTCTGGCTCCCACCTCCATGCTGACCTTGCTCTTCCTGGGGCAGCTCCGACCCTCCTCTTGCCAAGCCCAACAGCCATACCTCACCAGAGCTCTCCCTGCATCTGGCACCACTGGCCACACCTGCCTTTCCCAGCCCCTCTGCTCAATGGTGTTGCTCTCCTGCAGACTTCCTGCTGTTTTTTGGGCTGTGTGTCTGTATTGGGCTCTCCTGCTACCCACAGGTCCATCTGACAAGCACTTACTCATTCCCGAGTTATCCCTTATGTTTCCTCCTCCGGGAAGCCTTCCCTGACGCCCTCACTCCTTCCACTCCCTCAGGCAGTTTGCTGCTCCCTCTTCTAGGTTTCCAAAGCACTCTGCACACATTTCTGTGAGTGCACCTACTCATTTTTGTATCCTCAGTGCTTAGCAATGTCTGCTACAAATGTCTGCTGAGTGGGTGAACATGTGAAAGCACCCACGGAGACAGGTGTAAATGTATGATGCCCACAGACAGGTGTATACACACGGATGCCCTTATAGACACAGGCACACACGCATGTGCCCACAAAGCCCCCTGCAGACACACGCAGATGTGCACACAGGCACGAACGAACACACACGCTCAAACACACACTGCCAGCTCCCGGGATCACGCGGGCACTCATTCATGCTCAGGCACACACGTGCCCCCCTGGGTCCCACATCCTCTGTACCGTCTCCGGCCGCTTCTTGTCACTGAGCTCGCTCCGGTCGAAGCACTGGCTCATGATGGGATTCTGGGAGCTGCACATGGTCTGTGCGGGCAGAGCAGGGGTCAGGGTGGGAGCCCGGGGACAGGTGGGGCAGGTTCCTGTGCAGAGCTGTGCACTCCCCCAGCCCCCATCCTGAGCCCCCCGACCCCCATGTCCTCCTCACTTCCTTCAGGTTCCGGAAGAGAAGGTCATTGTTTTTATCCAGAAACCCTGGGAAGGGAAAGCAGATGTGCGGTGAAGGAGAGCTTCCCCTCCTTGGCCCTGTGGGGACCCTATCCCAGGATCCTCACCTGTCACGCTGTAGGTCACCTCCCCGGCATAGTGCAGGAGGCGAAACTCCCCTCGGCCCAGAGACTTCCTGGTCGGCTGGTCAGCCAGCTTGTGCCTGGGGGTGATGGGGAGAGGAAGCTACAGATAGCTGAGCTGAGCTGTGCCCTCTACCTACTGCAGCGACCTCCTGAACAGGAACCCGCCATCTCGTAGGGAGCAGCGTGCCCAGGGCCATCCTGCAACCCACCTGCCACGGGGCAGGCAAGGTGGGGTCAGCAGCCCCCGGCCCAGAGGAGACCACTGAGGCTCAGGGAGGTCGACGGCCTTGCCCAGGGTCACAGAGTGCCAGCACTGGGACCTACGCCTCTGGACTGCCCGGGATTGAAGGGCAGAGGGCTACTTTCATTGCCTCTGGCTGCTGCAGGACTGCCCAGAAAGTGGTGAGTTGCCCACTCCATTTTCAGAACGGAATCTACCCTAAGAGAATACTTAAGTCTTAAGCATGTTAAACCCTTTAGCTCATTTACTACTTTTAAGAACTATTTCAAGCCACTAACCAGAGATACAGACAAAGATTTAAGGCATAGAGATGTCTGTGGCAGCCTTGGTAATTGCAGCAGAAACCTGGGGGCCGGCCAGGGGCCCCCGAAGGCGGGTGAGAACCCTGGAGTACCCGTGGGTTAGAGCCATTGGAGGAAGTGTTTTGAGGAACATTTTCTGTTTGATGATACAACATTATCCTGAGCCTTATACACAAGTTCTCGACTGTGGAAAAAAAATGTATAGAAAAAGGCAGGAAGGAAATGCCTCACATTGTTAACAGGGATGACCTCTGGGTGACAGGATTACAAGTGGCTTTTGCACACATTCCAACTTTTCTCTAATGAGCAATATCACTTTTGTAATCAGAAACAAGTTTTTATTATACTAATAAGCAAAAAATGCTCAGGGCTTTGGCATTTGACAGCCCTGGGACTGAGCCCCAGCTCTGCAACCCGGATGTGAGATAACCCTGGGCAAATGCCTTCGCCTCTTTGAGTCTCAGTAAAATGGAAAGAACACCAAGAATACCTCCAGAAAGGGTCACTGCAGGTTAAGAGATGATGTGCATAAAATATGTAGGACCAAGCTGGGACAGAGGTGCTTGTTTCTACCCCTCCCTATGTTATGAGATTCCTTAAAGAAAAAGCAAGTTCCAAATAAGGGAGCTAAAAAATCCTAGCAAGTTTTATTTTTGAAAAAGCATGAGAAGGAAGCCATGCTACTAGCTTCTTACTTTCTGGGTGCACAAGAGCCATACTTACCTTAGCACCTCCCCTGGTCACTTCCTTGTGGCTGGTGTTTTGGGACTGTGGACGGGCCCCGCCTTCCACAGCCTCTGCCCCACGTGCGCCCCCACCCTGAGCAGCCCTGCAGCCCACTCACGTCAGGAAGTGCGGATGGTACTTGACTGTGTCCTCCAGCTTCTCCAGGAAGGTCAGATCTGTGGCCTCCCCAGGGCGCAGACACTCCTCATCCTGGGGGTGTGGCACAGGGGGAGTGATGTATGGGGGCTCGAGAGCAGAGAAGATTGGGGCACCATGCATGGAGCCTCCCACAGATAGCTTCCAGACCGGGCCAGCACCTCACCCCACCCGACACACACAGCCCTGCCCCGTCCCTGCTCATCCCCAAACTCTGGCCCTCTGTGGACCAGCCTGGAGAGAAAGGGGATGGATCGGGGGACATCCTCCCAGCCAGACCCCAGCCCGAGGCCTTGGAGGAGCCAAGGACTCACCAAAATGGAGATGATGCCCTTGAACTTCTCCTCCACCAGGTCACAGATGATTTTGTTGTTGAAATACTGAACAGGCTCCCACTGAGGGGGAAAAGGGAGGGGAAGCATCATCGTGGGGTCTTAGAACCTTCTCCGGGGGGTCCCTGATGCCTGGGTTCCCTGTGGTACATGGGGGGGCACCCGCAGGCTTGCACGCACCGCAATGCCCTCTGCCTCGTATTCCTCCTGCTCTGACTTGAGCGTCAGCTCGATGAAGAGTTGCTGCAGCTTCTCGTTGCAGTAATTGATGCAGAATTGCTCAAAGCTGTGCGGGAAAGAGAAAAGCCCATGGTAGCTCAAGAGGACACAGAGCAGGAGAGGGAAAAGACAGGACGAGGCCCCTGAGCAGATAAAGTAAGAACACAGAGCAGGACCCAGGCTGGCTGGGGGAGTCATTGGGCAGGAATGATTGAGGGTGGGGGACAAAAGAGAGGGACCAGGATGGGGGGACAGGAGGAGAGACAGGCAGGGGGTAAGGGTGGCACTGACCTGTTGTGCTGAAACACTTCAAAGCCATAAATGTCCAGAAGCCCAAGAACCGTGGTGCTCCGCCAGCTGGGGCTCTCAGCGTCCTAGGGCCAGCCGTAACCCAGAGCGTGGGTCCCACTGTTCACCACCCCCTGCTCCAGCCCTGGGCCTCCCTGGACCGCCGTCCCTGCCAGCTTTGGGAGCAGCATGGACGGAGCCTCACCTTGGAGGCCAGTGACCTATTGATCTTCCCGACCAGCCAGGTAAAGGTGCGACTGTATATGGCCTTTGCAAGAGCGTCTCGTGCATATGCAGCCTGCTCCAGGTTCAGTGGGCTCAGGAGCTGCCGGCGTAGGATGCAACAAGGAGATGAATGCCACAGACAGTTTTGCATCTCACCTTCCCTTCTGGCTCAGGCAGAAGACCAGGAGACGGTGACCACTCTGCCCTCCCAGCTCCAGTGAGCCCGGGGGTGGTGGCAGAGGGATGCCAGGGGAGCACTGAGTAACCACACCAGAGAGAAGATGGCGTAGGGGCAAGAGGCCTCATTCCCAAGGTGAGAGTCTGGTTCCAGAACAACTCTGTCACTGTTCCTGTGTGACCTTGGCCAGCTTGCTGTGCCTCTCTGAGCCCCCCAGGGAAGGCGGAATGATGGGAGTGGGAGGGCTGCCTTGGAACCTGTGGTGCCCCACCAGCTGGGGAGGCAAAGGCTCAGCCTCACCTCTTCGCCCTTGGCGATGATCTTCCTGTGTGTCAGGGCTTCCCGCAACGTCAAGCCTTCCACTCCGAGGAGCTGCCAAGGGTGGGGCGTGGGTGTGGTGAGGCCGCACCTCCCTGCCACCCTGCCCCTTGCCCTCTGCCCACCCACTCACCCTGGTCAGGTACTTGAGCTGGTTCTCAGTGGTGACCTGGGCATTGCTCTCCTCATCGGCAGCAAAGTGGATGTTGCCCAAATGTAGGACACTGGCCACGATGCTCAGCAGGTCCTGGGAGAGCAGGTGGGGACAGGTAAGGAAGGGGACAGAGAGCCCCAGGAGATGGATGGTGAGATGAGCAAGCAGCAGGAGAGGTGTTTGAGAGGAGGAGGGGCCAGAAGTGGAAATGGGTTTTAAAAGTAAAAGCAGACCTTTGGGGTATGACAGGAGAAAAGGGAGGGTCCCCCGAAGAGGCCTCACCTCCACTTCGTCCTCAGTGAAGTCGATGACTGTCAGTGCCTTCCTGACAACCTTCCAGTCACTCTTGTCATTGATGGAGGAGACTTTGGCACACTGGCCCTGGAGGAAGGGCACAGCTGGGTTGCCAGCCCTGGCACTGGGCCCCCTGTGTGGCGCCTGCCCTACCTGCCAGCCACTCACCTTCACCAGGTACAGGTAGCTCTGGGGGTTCCGTTCCAAGCCCAGCCTGCGTAGCATCTCCTCCTCACCCCCCTCTAGAAGCTGGTAGAAGACGTGGAAGTTCCGCTCCCCGTGATTCTGGTGTACCACTCGAGACTTCTCCAGGAGGTAACTGAGGATGTGGCCACCCACAGGGGCACCCTGTGGACAGGACAGGACACAGGGATTGGTCACGGGCTAGGGAATAGAGCCCATCTTCCCTTTTCTCCTCTGCGCTCCTGGGCTTGGGAGTTGGGCAGATCTAGGCTCTAATTCCAGCGCTTCCACTAGCTGTGTAGGCTCAGGCACGATAGCCCCTCTGGCCTCAGTTTCTTAATCTAAGAAACAGGGAGATTCAACTCCATCTACTTGGCATCTCCATGTGGGTGCCTCACAGACATCTCCAACTCAACGGGCCTGAAACTCAGCTCCTCGTCTTCCCCCTCCTCAAACGGAAGCCTCTTTTTCTTCCGTCCCCTACATCCAATCAGACAGCCAATCCTGCTGCCTTAACTTTCAAAACACCCAAAATCCAATCACTGCCACCACACCGGTCTGAGCCCCTGTCACCTGTCACCTGCATTATTACATCAGCCCCCTAACCGGTTTCCTGGCTTGGCCTGGCTCCCCTGCCATCTATTGCCAACAGAGCAGCCAGAGTGATCTTTTTAAGAAGAGACTCAGATCACGACACACTTCTGTTCAAAACCCTCCAGTAACTTCCCTTCTGCTCAGAGTTAAAAAAAAAAAAAAAAAAAGTTCTTGCAAAGACCCAAAAGGGCCTGTACCATCTGGCCTCACCTTCCCTAGACGCTTGCCCTTTTCTTTCCTTTCCTTTCCTTCTTTCTTTCTTTCTTTTAATTTTTTTTAAGGAGGGCAGTGAGGAGGGGGATTCAGTTTCCTTCCTTTTTTTTTTTTTGAGACAGAGTCAGCTTAGCTCACAGCAACCTCAAACTCTTGGGCTCAAGTGATCCTCCTGCCTCAGCCTCCCAAGTAGCTGGGACTACAGGCATGCACCACTACGCCCGGCTAATTTTTTCTATTTTTAGTAGAGACGGGGTCTCACTCTTGCTCAGGCTGGTCTGGAACTCCTGAGCTCAAGCGATCCTCCTGCCTCGGCCTCCCAGAGTGCTAAGGTTGGAGGCCATGAGCCACTGTGCCCTGCCTACCTTGCTCTTTTCTCTAGCCCCTGCGGCCTCCTTGCTGTCTGTGAACACATCGAGCGGCACCCCACCTTGGGCCCTTGCGCTGCCTACCCCTGCTGCCTGGACTCTCTCCCTCCCAGGTATGTGCACAGCTTGCTCCTCTGTCTGCCATAAGCCTTTACTGAAATGCCACCTTCTCAGAGAGGCCTACCCTATCTGCCTTACTTAAAATTGCAATTGCCTCCCAGCTTTTACCTTATTTTATTTTCTGCCATGGCCTAGATTATTATTTTTCTGTTTATTGTCTCATCACTTCAGGAGGCAGAGTTTCTGTCTGCTTCACTGCCAAACCACCAGCACCCGGATCAGTGCCTGGCACATAGCAGGCGCTCAACACATACTGAGCCTGCCGAATGGGAGCACCCCTTCTCCCGCCCTGCCACACCCACAGGTACCTTGAAATCAAACTGCACATCCATGTACTTCCCAAACCTGCTGGAGTTATCGTTCCGGAGGGTCTTGGCGTTTCCAAAGGCCTAGGAGTGGACGGGGTATGAGGGACGCCTGGCATTCTCTCCCTGCGCCCCCCCCCCCAGATGCTGCTGTATCCTCACCTCCAGCACCGGGTTGCTCTGCAGCAGCCGGTCCCGCACAGCACCGCCCCGCTCAGGGGCTGGGCAGGTCTCTGCATAGAACTGCAGCAGCCGTTTGGTGGCCTCCGTCTTGCCTGCGCCACTCTCTCCGGAGATCATCACTGCCTGGTCCCGGCGCTCTGTGCGCAGTGCTCGGTACACAGTGTCAGCCACTGCGAACCTGAGGCAGACAGAGGCTCATTGGGCAGTTGCGGGGGTGGAGCGCCAAGTGGCTGCAGGTGGCAGAGTTCCACGGGTAGGATTCCGGGGGCTACTTCCATATCTGGTTGGAGTTCCCTTGTGGGTGGGAGTTCCCCTGTGGGGGCTTACCCTGGAGGGTGGGGATGGGGGTCCCTGGTAGGGGTGGATCAAGGAAGATCCTTCACCATTCAGGAGGGGCCATGCTCAGATGAAGGACTGACAGGGTCACTTACGGGGGGGGGTCTTGGAGGTCACTTAGGTGGCGGCTGGGGTCACTCACAGGTAGGGTTGGGAGGTCTTTGTAGGTGGGGGTCAGGGGTCATCAAGGTTGGGGGACCATGCCCAGGTACAGTTGGGCAATAAGTCATGGGTGTGACCGGAGGAGGAACTGAGGGTCCCACCCAGATGGAGCTGAGAGAGTCACCGTTGGTGGAGACTGAGGTTACTCTAGGGTGAGAGATTATGGTACTCCTCACAGATGTGAATTGTGACTCACCAAAGTGGGAAGTCAGGGGTCATGTTAGAGTGAGGGTCAGATGGAGATGGGGGAGTCACTCTTGGAGGGCTGAGGGCCACTCACAGGTGGGGTGGCACTTTGTAGAAGCTGACGCCACGGTAACGCTCCATGTGCTGCTGGCTGTAAATCTGTAGGTCGCGGTAGGGGTTGACAGAGACCAGGACCGGGCCAATGTAGGTCTGGGGGTTGGGGGAGGAGGGTCAAAATTTGTCCCAGAGGCCCCTGCTACCTCAGAGTAACCCTCAGCCCATGTCTGTGACCCCCAGCACCCCTAGCCCTCTCCCCACTCAGGCCTCACGTAAATGAGGTTCTCCCGGAACCGCCGCCGCAGGTTCTCGATGAAGGCTGCCTCACTGGTGAAGTTCTCCAGCAGCACGAAATCCTGTACCCCCACCCGGTCACGGGCGGTCAGTGCACTCTCCATGGTCACCCGCACCCCGTCACTGCCCAGAGCCTGCAGAGAATGGGCCATGGAAGAGGGTCAGAGCCATCAGGGTAAGGTAATGCCACTATGCCTGCGGGACTGACAGGGGAAGCAGGGACATGTGGCATGGGGCTTGGACAGGAGACATGGAACATGCTGGGTACAGAGGGCCTGGGTCTCAGTATGCTGGCCCATGGACACTGAGGACACAGATACACAGAATAGAAGCCATGTGTAGCACATGGGACCTGGACACAAGATTCTGCAGCCTACAGAATGCAGAGGACTTGGGGGCACAGCCACGGGATCCAGGGAGGCACTGGTTTTGTGTGGAGAAGGGGGGTCAGGAGAAGAAACACCTTGGAGTAGCAGAAAGAATGCTCTGTTGACCTTGGAAAAATCTCCTCCTCTCTGGGGGTTGCTTCCTCCTCAAGGAGGAGGAGTTGTTAGACCAGGTAATCTCAGGTCTCTTAGCTCTGCGCCACGTGTGACAGGTGCTTTGGAGGACAAATGTCGCAGAGTGAATTCTGCAGGCAGGGTGGGGCCAGCTCTCCCAACGCTACCCACCCAAATCTCCAGGTTCAGGGTGTTTAGCACCAAGGAAGAGGCCACCCCCAGACTACAGAAGAGGGATTCCCCCGGTGGGCCTCCCACCCCAGCTGGGCTCAACACCCACTCCAGAAGGGGGTGGCCCTTCCCCCCTGTAGTTGGGGCCACTCCCTCCCCTCCAGCTGCTGGGCTCCCCAGACACCATCTCCCCTGAGAGTCCTGAGAAGCCTCAAGGGGTGGGAGTTTTACCATAGAAAGCCCAGCTGCCTCCAGATCCTGTAGGCTCAGCCCCGCAATCAGAGCTGAGATACCCTCTTCAAAAAGGGTCTGGGGGCTCTAGAAAATTGACACTAAGAGTGTCAAGGGTCAGAGAGGAGCAAAGTGGTGGTGGTGGTGGGGTGCGGATCCCAAAGAGGCCACCAGGTATCCTCTGACCACAGATGGCCCCAGATCTCTGGCCTGGGGCACTCCTCCGGGCTGGGGGCCTGCCTCTCCCAGGCTTGTCCCTCACCGCCCCCCCCAACCCCGCCCCAAAGCTGCTGCCAAATCTGGCCGCAGTCCCCGCCCCTGGGTCCTCGGGTGAGGGGTCTTGGTGTTCTCAGGAGTCCCCAGGAGCTAATTGCCCAGCCCAGGGTCCAAGCGGCCCTCCCCTCCTCGGTCTCCTCCCCCTGCAACTTTCCGGGACGTTTTTCCATCCGAAATTCCTGGGCCGCGCCCGCTTCCTGGCTGGGCCAAGGCAACGCCGCAAGGCAGGGAGGGACACCCAGGACCCCAGCCCTGTCCGCCACCCTGGCTCACCGATGCCCGGTAGCGCATCCTGCCAGACCGGCCTGGCGCCCCGCTCCGCTGCCCGCGCTCTCGGTCCGGGGCTCGGCGGCGGCGGCGGCGGCGGCGTCAGCGAGGGAGGGGCCGGCCCGCCCCCCGCACCGCCCCCTCCACAGGCCTCAGAAGCGCGGGACTCCCCGACCTCCCCCGCCTCCCTCTGGGCCAGGACTCAGGGTCCCTCTCTAGCTGGTGGGGGTGGGAAAGGGGCTTAAGGGGGCCCTTGGGCCAGGGGCGGGGCTCCCCGCCGGGCTGGGCTCCGCTTGAGTCAGGTTTTCCTGGAGGGACGTCGTTGTTCCAGGGTGGAGCCCGGAACCCGCGCGGCCGCCGCGTCTATACGGACCCGGAACCCACTTCCGGGCTTGTGTCTACACTACACGGCCAGGCCAGGCAAGAGACAGGGGCTGAGGCCGGTGGATCCCAGAGGAAAAAGGATTTCCCTCCCCCTCCAACCTCGAGTCCCGGGAAAGTTAAAAATAGAACGAAATGTCCAAATACGGCCGGCGCGCCAGGGCGGGCGGGCGGAGCCTCGGTGCAGGACACTGTCCACCCCCATACACATTCTGGGGGGCGGGCCCCGACACTTTAAGCCCCTCCGAAATCTCTTTAGGTTCCCTTGTCAGCACGGAGCGCGCGCTCCAGAACAGGGACGACCACATGGTGCCCTTGCCGAGCGCACCTGAAGGTCTCAGTTTCCCATCTGGAAATTCGCGTACGACATTCGGCATATGGGGCCAACACCCTGCTCTCCCATCTCCGACACTTCTCTCGGGCCTCTGTGCCCCAGGGGCTCCTCCTCTCTCTCCTTCCTCTGGAGGGCGCTCTCCTCTCTTATGCCTTTGGATCCCTCCACATCCTTTGCCCAGGACGCCTTCCCTCTCCCCAAACCAGCCTGCAGCAGCCCCGCCCTCGCTGGGCTCCCTGGACGTACCAGCCTCCTTTGGCCTGGGGGCGAACTCTAGCTCGTAACCCACTGCTGGTGAGGATGGTGATGTCTAGTGCTTGCAAAAGGCTTGGCTTTTTCTTACTAGCAGCATGACTGAGCAAGTCACTTAACTTTTCGGAGCCTGTTCTTCATCGTTAAAATGAGGCTGATACTTGCCTAAAAGTGTGGGTTGGGTAGCCTAAGATAACGCGCTAAGGCACTTCCCAGGCCCTCTGGTAACGCCTCTCCCCTTCCCTCTCCCTTCTCTCCTCCAGACACTCATTGCACACGTGCTTCCAGGCAGACCTACTAAGAGCCAGGCCCAGGGTCAGGCGGGTCCCATGTCTCATCTAGTAGGGAACTCCCCTCAGGCAGGCGTGTCTGCCAGTTACATAGAGCTGGAAGGCACTTTACCTGTCCCCCACTAGACAGATAAGGAATGGGAGGCACAGGAAGGTGGATACTGACTTGTCCCACGGGGTAAAAGGCAGAGCTGGTACCCAAAGCCCCAGCGCCTGGGACATGGGCTCCCCGGGGAGGGGTGAGGCCGTGGCAGGTGCGGGCTTGCGTCCTCACGAGGAAGGCTCATTACTTCAAAGTACAACAGCCTGGCCGGAGCCGCGGCCCGGGGGACCCCGCGGGGGGGGACGCCAGCTGGGAGATGGGGCCCACTGGAGGGGGCGAGGGGACTGGGTGCAGCAGCGCGCAGCTGAGAGACGGGCGGGAGCGGAGAGAGGGTGTGTTAAACGCCGCGGGAGGAGCGGGCTCACGGCGGGGAGGCACCCTTTGCGGTGCCCCAGGTTTAAAACCCAGGAGGGGACCCAGCCCAGCCCCCCCAGGAAAGAGTGCTTCAGAAGACTGGGGGCAGAGGGTCCCGAGAGCCCCTACCAGGAGCTCGGCTTTCTCCCCACCCCCTGCGGTGGGGACACTGGGCTCCGGCTCCAGCCAGTCGGGGGCGGAGGGGAGGGGCTGGAGGGCGGGGCTTCGCGGCCGCAGTGCCCGCCCACCCCGCCCCGCCCGCCGCCGCGTCAAGCGGCTGGAATGAGGGGAATCCGCGTGCGGAGGGGTCCGGCCGGCTTCCCCCGATCCCGAGCCGCGCCGCCGCATTCTCGGGATGCCCGCTGGCGCCCCCGCAGCCACCGCCCGGCGGCGGAAGGAAGGGGCGTGTCCGCCACCGGTGGGCCTGAGTGCCCGCCACAGCCCCCAGCAACCCCCAGGCCTGCCCCGCCTCACTCCACCAAAGCGCGAGCCCGAGGGCAGGGAACAGAGAGTGTGAAGACTAAGGCTGCAGCGCCCAGCGCGTCCAGAGTTCTCAGCGCTTTCTTTCCTTACTCCCTTCAATGCCCCCAGTCAAGCCACGAGATCTGTGTTATTAATCCATTTTAGAAGGGGAAACTGAGGGTGGGCAGTAGAAGTGACTTGTTCAAGGTCTCAGGACTAGTAAAAGGAGGAGTGGGATTCGAACCGGGCAAGCCTACTGCTCACTACTTCTGCAAGGCTACCGTGACCTCCCAGCCTCTCCGTATGGTTAACAGGGCTACTCTGGCACGCTGTGATCAGTGATCTAGTGATCCTCAGTGATCCAGTACAAGCCCCCTCGGTGCTGTGTGATTCTGTTGATGTGTTGGCCTTAGGGGTAGCAGATAAGGAGTGGGGCCATGGCCTCTGGTCCCCCCAGCATAGCCCTGGGCCTAAGGGCTGGCTGCAGATTAGGGTGCAGCCATGGCCCCTGAGTGACCCAGGACTTATTTCCCAAGGCTGCCTCTGGGTCTCCTCCCACCTGGGGAGGTGTGTACTGGAACTACTGGGAATGGGGCAGCCCAGCAGACCTGGGTCATCCAGTGCCCTTCAGCTAGTAGGCCAGGTGCCTCCAAGCCTGACCTCTGGGGGCAGTGGGAAGCCTCAAATGTTCTCCCAGCGTGGGATCATAACTAGATTCCCGCAGTTAGGATTTCCTCACTGCCTCTTGGGGCAACAGTAAGGCAACCAAAGCCTGTCTCAATGACAGCTGATCTGAGCCCTAGCTGCCCCACCAAAACTGTTATAGGCTTCAGGGAATTGTTATGAGGAGAAATGAGGAGGGGAAGGTGGGGACTAAGGGTCTCTACCCTGATTGTTCACAGGGCCCCAATCAAGGGATGTACTTTCTGGCTCCAGAACCATGAGCCTTTGGCCTGCCAGACACCTCTGCCTGGGGGTCTAGCAAAAATAAACAGAGCGCCTTCTCCCCCTAACCTATTCTCCTTGTTCAGTGTACTTTATGTAGAGAAAAGGGTGACGTTTCCAGTTGGTCATCACAGGCTGGCATTGAAAGGCTTGCTCTCTTGCCTCCACTTGCCACTCTAAGCCATCAGCACTTGCTGAACCTCACCTCTGCTCCTCTGTCACTGCTGCTTTCTGGACCAAGACAGCAACCTCCTAACTGGCCTCCTCACCTTCCTGCTACCAATCCATTTCCCACAGCCTTTGCAAATCAAATGAATTAACATCTCAGGTTGGCCATCGTGATGGCTCACTCCTGTAATCCTAGCACTCTGGGAGGCTGAGGTGGGAGGATCGCTTGAGGTCAGGAGTTTGAGATCAGCCTGAGCAAGAGTGAGAATCCGTCTCCACTAAAAATAGAAAAATCACCCAGGCGTCAGGGCCCATATAGTCCCAACTATTCGGGAGGCTGAGGCAGGAGGCTGGCTTGAGCCCAGGAGTTTGAGGTTGCTGTGAGCTAGGCTGACGCCACGGAACTCTACTCAGGGCAACAGAGTGAGATAACGTCTCAAAATAAATAACATGTCAGGTTAATAGAGTGAAGGTTTATGGGGCACCCTCCATATGCCAGGCCCGTGATTCACACCCATTGCTTCTTGTCAGGACCCTGCAAATAGACTCCTGCCGCCCCCACTGTCCTCAGTTTACCCACTGCTTCTGCATTCCAGTGCCCCTGCACAGGTGACCCTCTCCTGTCCCCATCCCTCCCCTACCACCCACCCAGGACATACAGCCAGGAGGAGCCTCTTGCACCCTGCCATCAGCCCTACCGCACGTGGTTCCCTAAGCTTCTGTGCCTTTTGCACCTGCAGCTTCCTTGGCCCAGTGCACTCTCTCTCCCCACCTCACCCATTCTTACTGATCGTTGGAGACTCAGTTGAGGTATCCCTCCTCCAGAACCCCTTCCTGATTCTCCCCAACGAACAGCCTCTCCTTATCCCACTCAGCACTAATCGCCTGTTTCATTGTTGGCCTTTCCCAGGAGACTGTTCCCACGCCAGGCATACAACCAGCTAGACACACAGTGGGGGCTCAGTAACCCCCTTGTGGACGCCGCCTGGATGAATGAATGAATCTCAGAGCCCGCGAGTATAAGCCCAGCCGGAGCGTGCCGGAGTGAACAAGGCCTTGGGCCAGCCATTCATTCTCCCATTCATCTCGGAGCCCCTCACCCGTCACACTCACACTCGCCGAGGCACGCAGAGGCCACAGGGTGGCTGGGCCCCAGGGGCAGAGAACGGGAAGAGGCGGCGCTCAGACGGCTTCTCCGGAACCGAGAGGCAGAGCAGGGCAGCGGGAGGGGCCCAAAGGGCACGCAGGGTGCCTGGGTCCCGTCACACAAACCGCTCTTCACCGCCCTCATGTCACCCGCAAGTAATCTAAGTCCCCTCCAGGCTGAGTCTCTGGGCCTCCCAATCCTGGGACCGCTACAGGCCGGGCTGGGTGATCCTCGGCCCCAGCGATCCCCGGCCGGCGACCCCCGCCTCCCTCACGGTGGCTCCGGGCCCGGCTTGGCGCCCGGCCGCCTGCTCTTTCCCCCAACCCGCCGGCCAGCGGAGGCCTCCCGGGGCCACGCGGCCGCTGCCCGCCCCGCGCCTGTGCCCCATGTACCCACCGGCTCGGCTCTTCGGGCGCGTGGGCGGGGGCCGGGCTGGGCGGCGTGGCGGGCTCGGGAGTCCGCGGCTGGGGCACACTCTCCGCCCAGGGCCCGCTAGGGGCCGGGCTGCCGCCTGTCGTCATCCCGGGCAGGGCCCAGACCCGGGCACGCGCGCGCGCACCCCCGGCCCCGCCCCGCCCCAGCCGGCCTTGGCCCAGGCCCCCGCCCTGGCCCGCGTCCGCCCAGACTTGGTGCGGCACAGTCCCCAACCGGTTCCCGCGCCACAGTCACACGCAAATACGCGCGCGCGCACACTCTCCCGAAGACCCGGCCTATTCGCTGCAGTGCCGGTGGGTGGGTGCGCCTAATGGAGTTCTCCCTTCTCATCCTAGGGCCCTTTTGCATCTCCAGAGCAAACTAGACCTTCCCCAGCCTGCCAGGCAGGGCAGTTCTTCCCCATTTCTAACCACCGCTCTCCCTTCACCCACCTTCCACACCCACGCTACTGCTCTGAGTCGTGGGGCAGTCCCAGTTCCGCGGACCAGACAGGAACGGGGTAGGGGTATTAACTGAGCCTGTACTATGCGCCTGGAGATTGACATGCACTAGTCCTTTGTCCTCAGAACAGCTCTGTCACTGCCTTGTGCCCAGTTCATAGCCCAGCCCACTGAGGTTCAGGGAGTTGGAGAAAACATTCCAATCCAGACCTCGGCTTTGAAAAATCCTGCTTCTAGTGGCCCCTAAACACTTACTCCTTCCTTCTACTTACCCCTTCTTGTCTAGTCTGTTCCTGTTCCCAAGGATCAGAACCCCTCCTCACTGCTCACCTCTTTCCAGAGGGGTTCGCTTAGAGGGGGCCGCTAGGCCTCAGGGAGACACTGCCACCCTTCCTCCCAGCCCAGAGCATCCCGGCTTACAAGCTTGCAGGGCCTGTGGGGATGAACCACGCGGATGATCTCCCCGGTGGGTATCAGCTCCACTTGCAGCGCCATTCCTGCGGAGAGCCAGCGTGCTGAGCACTGGGGCCCGTGTGCCAAGCTGCCTGCCCGCCCGCTGGCTCTGGCCGCTCCTGGAGCCAGGAATCTATGGTCTATCGATGGGATGGTCACTTGGTTCTGCTTCAACTCCAGCCCCAGGGGATGTGGCTGGTCCAGCTCCTCAGGACACAGCTGGAGCAGTCCAGGTCTGATTGGGAGGCCTCTTGGCCCGGAGGGTTGGGGCAGGAAGAGGAGGAGCTGAGGGGATGGAGGAAATGCCTGTTGTCCCAGGTAACCAAGGAGCTGATGCGGCCACTCATGGGGGACCCTGGGCTCCAGGTCAAAGGGTAGGAGGTCTTTCCCCTTACTCCCAGCAACTTTATGGCTGCGCCTCTCCTGCCGCCCACTCTCCACTATCAGCTAGAGAGCATAGTGACCACTCCCCAAACCAGAAGGCACATCCCCCTCTAATCCAAGAGGATTCCTCAACAGGCACTGCCTCTCCTGCACATCCCCTCAGCTTGGCTGCCTCCCACAGCAGCAGGTGAGCCCCTTGAGTTTTAGAGGCCAGGGCTGCTGAGGGCTGGTCATGCCAGGCAGAGGAAGTTGTCAGGAGAGGCAGGAGGCCCGTGTCCTACCCTCCTCCTCACCCTTGGGGACTTACTTCCTGGGCTCCTTGGGTATGGGCAACCTCTAGCCCTGTTTGCTCCTTACATTTCAACCGTACCCCCATGGGCTCCCCCACCCTTAATGTTCCTGTTTTCTATATTGTTGCTAAATCACAGCTGACACTTTCCTGGCCTGAGGCTGAGCCTTCTGGTCTCCAGCCATTCCTTATAGGAAGTGAGGATGGGGAAGTGGATGGGGGAAACAGACCTTTCCAGAGGCAGAGGCTGGCATGGGAGGGGCTGGAGTCCAGTGGGCCTGTGCTGGCAGTGACAACCCTTTGGGCAGGGACCTCCCCCCAGGCACCCTTCCCTGTCCACAGCTTCCTCCGCCCAGGAAAGGCCAGCAAAACTTCCTTCCTTCCTCCGGGAAGCACATCTATCCAGGGCAGGCTCATCCCCTTCGGCCACACAATGGCCCTTATCAGTCGTGGAGCCAGGCAGAGACCCAGTGCACACCAAGTCTCACATATTTCCTGTTTCCACCCAGCAGGTCGGGGTGGGCCCAGAGCAGCCATATCCTGACTGGGGCCAAGAGGACTGAGAGCACTCCCCCTTCCCCTTTCCGCCTCTCAATCACTGCTGGGCTCACCCCTCCCAGGCAACAGGAGGCAGGGACAGGCGTGTGTGAGGAACGAGAGAGGTGAGCATGTGGAGGAAAAACAGGGCACCCCTGAAACCAAGCCCTGTGGCTACATTAATGAGAATGGGGAGGTGGGCATAGTGTTTTTTCAGTTGTTCTCTCACAATAGTCTTGTGAATGAATAGGTACATCATTTGCACTTTACAGACAGCTGAGACTTACGTGGGCGGATCTGGACCCCATTCCTGTATTTCTGGTCTTGCATGACACCACAGCTGCTTGTGTAACTTTGAAGGGGTCACACATCTCTGAACTTTGGTTTTCCCATCTGCCAACTGAAGGGTGCTGTGTGGCAGCACTCAAGATGGTTGTGCATGGGCGAAAGAACAGGTGGGCAAGTGAGGGGGTTCAGAGCTCCCCAGGTGTATGTAGTATTGGTGGCAAGGATAGGGGACCATGGGGAGAGATTCAGCAGGAAGGATCAGGGGAGAAGTGGGACAGAGAGAAAAAATGGTGACATTTTGGACAGCTTAACCCAGGAACAGGCTAGACTAGGGTGTGAGGGAATGGTGAGTGAGGAAGGATGAACCACTAAGAGCACCTTTCCCGTGGGTTATCAGTTCCAAGAAACCTGTTCTACCTGGAGTAAACTAAGCATCCAACAACATGGATGACATGCTCACCTGGGTCAGGGACGCACAGGGTCACCACCTCAGAACCTCATCCTAGTCCCACCCTGGCCATATCTGCTGATCTCAGACACAGGGAGTCTAGTATGGATCTACAGGGCCCTTGTCCCTGAAGTTGAGCAAGGAGTTCTGGGCCCATCACCATGTGCCCTCCTATCATCAAAGAGACACACACAGGTGTAAAAGCCATGTTTCTTATTGTCCCACAGTGTAACAAACACAGAACATAGATAGCCATGGCCCTCCAGAAGCCAGAGGACACTTCTTGATACACATAGCTCCCTGGGTGGAGTATGGGATGCAGAGCAACTGGAGTGATCCTCAATCTCAGGTCATAGGATGGCATGACAAGCACTGAGCAGGCTCCCTGAGGTGGCTTCTCCTGAGAAGGGCCATTGAGTCACCACTGGCAGGAGGCAAGTGGTGGGAGTGGGGATAAGCCATGTCCACACAGCACCTGGAGAATGCTCTCAGAAGACCCCCAGGGCAAGATCCTCCAAAATATCTTGATCCAGCTCTCCCTTCTGCCTGCCCCCATTTCTAGGTCCCAGCGGGGTCCAGAGAGAGGAGCAGTTTCTGGCCAAAGTCCTGACAAAGGTGGAGCAGAAGAGCTTGATCTGGCAATGACCACCCTAGAAAAGTCTGTGGCTGAAGTTCCCCTACCATCTTTCAACCCTTCTTAAGAGGGCAGAAGCTAACCTTAGTCCTTTCCAGTTCTCTCTGTTCAGGCCCTGCAACTTCCTTGGTTGGACCCCACACAGGGGGTAGTGGGGAAGGTTGTGTTAGCAGAAGGCCCCTCATCAACCTGTTCACACTACTACGTAAGAGCCTGGCTAGAGGGGCCCCTCCATCCTACCCGCTTAGCCACACTGTTTCTGCTGAAAGTAGGGATCCCAGACTCTCTGTCCATCTCTCATGGGGACAGGCTATGAGATGCCCAGACTCCTGGAACCCAGCGCTGCTTGCGCCGACCAGTCTATAGAGCCCGTACAAATGTGAGCATCCCTCCCTCCCAGGCAGCCTGAGACCAAGGATGGCATGACAAGAATGCAGGCCTGTGCCAGATGGGGCATGTGCCTGGCAGGACTAGAAATGTGTAGGGAGGAAATCAAGAAATGAGATGCAGGCTGGAGGGTCCTTCCCACATCTGGTGAATTGTCCCCAAGTCTTCATTGTTGACAAACTACCTTGTTTTACTCACATCTCAGCAACAAAAGCCTATATTTAAGCGGCCAGTTCCACAGATCTGTACTGGAGATAGCGAAGGAGGCTGGCTAGAGCTCGAAGGTGGTGGGTATGTGGAGGACGCTTGGCTGTCCCCTCGGGGGGGCTGGGCTGGGCCCCCAGCACTCCTGGCAGTGGTAAGGGAGAGCTGGCTGCCAGCTCTGGCCTCCGCCCTGGATTCACTCCCATGCTGGCTCAGAACTCTAGTTGGGCTTCGCCCAGTGGGTCCTCCCTCAAAAAGAAGCGAGGTGGGATCTGCAAGGATAAGAGGTGGCAGAAGGGGAAAGAGCAGGCCTTCCACCCTGCTCCCGTCACTCCCACCCCTCACCTGAGGCGGTTCCCGACGGTGGGCTCAAGTCCTCTCTGTCACCCTTCCCCTTCTCCCACCAGCATTCCTTACCTGGAAGGGTTTGCTTATGCCCACGACAGAATGCAGATTGTTGCTGAAATAACAGAGGAGACACTGATCTGCAGTCTTAGGGATGGCGCTGATGTCAATGTATACCTGGAGGGGAGGGTGGACAGGAATGGGGTCGCTCCAGGGCCTTGGGCTCCACCCACCTCTCAGGGACAAGTTTATCCAGCACTCTGACCCTTCCAGAAGACAGAGAAGTTTTCAGACTAGCCCACCTGCTGGAGATGTACCTGGTTCAGGTTGTCACTGAAGGAGATCTGGTTGTCCCCTACCCAGACATAGGACACATAGTCATTAATGTGCCGCATCCCCACCTGTGGGAAAGGGGATTGAGCAATCAGTACTTGGGAGGACATGGGACCTGTGGCAAGTCCTTAAGGAGAGGATGGTCTGTTGCGGCTGGCCATCGTACTGTATGCCTCCCTCCTCCCTTTATTGCCAGCCTCTAGGTAGGCGAGGACCCTGGGGTGGATGACGGCGAGTTCTTCAGTGCCTGCCCAGCTCCCATAAGCCCTCAGGAAGCATAAACCAGGGAGCTGTTGCTGGTAGACTCGCCGTCTTGCCTACCACATCACCTTGTACAGGCCGATCCAGTCCCAGGGGCTGCTGGGAAAGTCAGGCGCAGAGGAGTAGCTGACCACCATGTTGTTCTCCATGGTCCACAGGCTCTCGGGCATCAGGGTGATCAGTGGGGCAGACACCAATGGCTTCAGCTAGACACAAGGGTGGGAAGGAGATTGAATTCCCATAGCAACATTCCCTCCTTGGAGGCAACTGTTCCTCACTGTGCCCTGTTGACAAGAGGGGTAGGGGTCCCCCAGAGGGGTGGGCATACAACTGTACTAGATGGCTCCAGCTGACCTTGGTTGGCCAGCAGGAAAGGGAAAGGGCCAAAGAAAGGCCTGTCAGGGTGGTGGCTGGTCCTGTCAGGGACATGGGGGCTGAGAGCCAGGTAGGTAACACAGGGAGCCAAGTGCTGAGGGGGAGGGAGGGAGGACAGAGAGGGAGCTGCTGAGAGGTTTCAGGAAGAAGTCAGGCAGCTGCTCTCAGGCCTCCAGGGTGTCTGACCCAAAGCCCTGAATCCAATTTTGTGTGTGGAGGCGGGGTGCTCTGGTGAAAACAGCTGCGAGAGTGTGGAAAGGTACAAGGGTGTAAGGACAGACAAACTAGTGTGAAAACGTGAAGAATGAGGGGCCAGCCAGCAGCCTGAAAGAGGTCACCACTGCCTTGGTCATGAGATGGCAAGATAGGAGGACGGAGGGAGCTCCCTCTGCAACCTGATCCAGATAGGTTTAGGACAAATAAAAGGAAGTCCTACTTCACACAGTAGGTAATAAGCATAATGGAACTCATTAGCCCCGAGGGAGAGTACCCAGAGGAAATGGAAACCTATTCACAAAGGGTTTGAACACATTTTTGACAGACAGAGCCATCAACAGCCCCTAAGAAGAGCTAGGATACCTGACCTGGGAGGAAAGGCAATCATGGCCTTCTACAGGTCTTCCCTGGGGGACTGGCTGACATTAGAATCCAGGCCTCCAGGGCTGGGGGAGGTGGCTCAGTATAGCTGTTCCTCTGCCAAGTGTCAGGCAGCCTGGAAATTCACCTCCAAGTCAAAGGTGCCGGTGACAGGCTTATGGTCACTGATGCTGTATACCATGTGGCTGGTGTAGCTCTTCAGAGACAGCGAGAAGTAGGGGGCTGGCAGTCTGGGGATATGGGGACCGGCCTGGGACTGCCGCTTCAGCCTCCACAGGATGCGGTCGGTCCAGGCAGGCTTGCGTCGTTTCTCACTGGGGTGGGGGAAGAGGAAGAATGGGGAGAGAAGGGTCAGCATGAGAGCAGGAATGTGTCCCCACGAGCTTGCTGGAGCCCCTAACTCCAGTGTCTACAGGGCTGGAGGGAGTACGGCAGCAGGTAGGAGGGTGTGGCCTCTGTCAGACTTAGCCAAGGGCCCTCTGCCCAGTCCACTTTTTTTTTTGTTTTTGTTTTTTTGAGACAGAGTCTCACTCTCTTGCCTGGGGCGAGTGCCGTGGCATCAGCCTAGCTCACAGCAACCTCAAACTCCTGGGCTCCAGCAATCCTACTGTCTCAGCCTCCCAAGTAGCTGGGACTACAAGCATGA
>CAUYSK010103321.1:0-60449 GCA_963575035.1 Avahi laniger | reverse complement strand
CAAAATACCACCACTTTACTTTTAATAAGTGAAGCTGGACTCATTTTTTTTTTTTTTTTTGAGACAGAGTCTCACTCTGTTGCCCAGGCTAGAGTGCTGTGGCGTCAGCCTAGCTCACAGCAACCTCAAATTCCTGGGCTCAGGAGATCCTTCTGCCTCAGCCTCCCGGGTAGCTGGGACTACAGGCATGTGCCACCATGCTTGGCTAATTTTATGTATGTATATTTTTAGTTGTCCAGCTAATTTCTTTCTATTTTTTTAGTAGAGACGGGGTCTCGCTCTTGCTCAGGCTGGTCTCGAACTCCTGAGCTCAAACAATCCGCCCTCCTCGGCCTCCCAGAGTGCCAGGATTACAGGTGTGGGCCATCGCGCCCGGTCCTAGACTCATTTTTATGGTGGCAATTCTCTCAAACCATGTTGTCGCAATGACAGATTCCACTTGCCGGGTAATTCCTGCGTCTGGGTGTCCGTGGCCGTCCGCTAGGCAAGGCCGAGGCCAGCGCCCGAGCAGCCCTTCTGGGCTAGACCAGAGCCCGTTGTTGCCCACCCCGGCCACTCCCTGGATGTCTCTGGAATAAATCGGCTGCTTGTTCTGTGCGTGTGTGTGAGTTAGCCAAGGAGAGGGACCTTCTCCGTGATCTGTTTTCTTAATCTTCCTGCCACTCAGAACTGCTATTTATATTTCACAACAGTAACTCATTACTTGCCAAAAACTGGGAAGAAACATCTTTATTCAATAAACATAATATACTGTTGCTGCTCTAAGCTTTTGCACAAGTACAAAATAACAGAGAGGAAGGCAATGGGGTTCCAGGGCCCGGGCGGTCAGTGCAGAACCCCCTGGCAGGGTTTGCGGCCGGTGGCTCTCCTGACACGTTAACCCTGGGGCAGCCTCCTGCCTTACTTAGTCACTGAATTTACTATACCCCCAGGTGCCTAGAATGACATTTCTAGAAAGTGCCTAGCACATAGCAAGAGGGCACTAGTGTTGAATGAATAAAAAGGTCTTTCTAAAGGGTCTAGCACCTTGAAAAAATGGAGTCTGCTGGGCCCTGCGAGGAGCCTTCTGTTACCGTCCCCATTTTAATGACGATGAGACTGAGTTTCCAGGGGATGACAGAGGGTTGGTGAGCTGTGACTTGAACCCAGGCCTGTCTGGTCCCAGAGCTGGAGCACTTGATCACCATGCCATGTGGCCTCCCTGGCCAATATCTATTTGCTGGAACTCTATTAATTGGTGTGTCGGGACATCTGTGGTACAATGGAAATTGATGTCTGTCCAGATGACGCTGAATCCTTCTACAGGAGGGCTTCTGCCCATGAGGGGAGGGGAGGGGCCGGGAGCCTCCTGGGAGCATGTTCAATGGTGGGACAGGAATTTATATTGGGAAAAACAACCCCAGAACCTTGGTTCCAATTTATAGTAAAAATTCAGCAAGAGGGGCAGGACAGGGGCGGTTAAGAAGCACGCGTTGTAATTTGTCAGCAACACTCAGGCACTGACATCGCAGAGCTTTGGTGGTGTGGATTTTATGGTACTGGGACTCCGTTCCTTTGGGAATTGCTTTGTTTGTTGCGTGTCCTGAGCCAGTCTGTGCTTCCTAGAGAAGTGAGTGACTGGCTGGGCTGATTCCGGTTCTGCAGCCCTGGTGGGGAGCCCCAGCTGGGCCAGGCCAGAGCATTGGAAGTAATGGCTCCGAGTTCCCGCAGAGGCCAGCGGCTGCCGGCCTTTGCACCCAGGCAGGCCAGCTGCGGGGCCCTGGGAGCCTCTGCATGGTAATTCCAGCACCTCAGGGAAGAAGCTGCAGGTTCCTGGGTTTCCTGCGTGTGATCACAGGAGTTTGTTGGGTGAAGGGTGCCTGGCAGCAGGCAGAGGCCAGCCTGGGGCTCTGAAGCACTGGGAGACACCCAGTTCCCCAGCTCCAGGCAGGAGAGACTGCTTCCCTGGCCGCTGGTGGTTTCTGGGGGTGGTGTGTGATTCTCAGTTCTGGAAGGTTCTTCTCAGTAGATTTTCTTGCTTAAAAATTTTGCTTTGTGTTGTGTGTGTATAGAATGAATATGTGTTCATTATTTTTTTAAATCAGAGGCATCATGATGACCCCATCATGCTGCTGTCCACAAACCTTGAATCAGCAGTTTTTAATAATCTCAAAATGACAAACCCTTCTAGGGAAAGACCCACAGAAAACCAGCGA
The DNA here is from genome assembly GCA_963575035.1 of Avahi laniger. Classification (NCBI taxonomy): domain Eukaryota; kingdom Metazoa; phylum Chordata; class Mammalia; order Primates; family Indriidae; genus Avahi; species Avahi laniger. The sequence continues at coordinate 58,254 of CAUYSK010103321.1, read as the reverse complement.
CAGCAGCTAGCATCCAGAGTGGGGAGAGTTGTTCTCATTATATACCTTCGTACAGGTTCACACCTCTGTTCGTGTGGCTGCATTGCTGTTTTAATTTTTAAATTATTAGCACATTAATTTTAGTACATTTAAAAATGTGTTAGTAAATAAATGACTCACCCTTACGCTGAAGCAGTTACCATGAAAGCTCTTATTTCAAAAATAATACTGCAAATAATCATTTTGAATAATAATATTCAAGATTTGTATAATCCAAAGTGTTCTGGCTCCAATCCTCATTCATATCACCACTATTATTATTGTTATTATATTTATTTATGTATATTTAATGATAGCTGTTATTTACAATTAAAATTAGAAGCCTGGTGTTGACTTAGAATTAGCCTCCCAGACCTCGAGTCTGGAGGTGAAGATGAAGCTCAGGACACCGTCGGGTGGGGGACTGCAAGCCTCCCGTCCCCACATCTGTGCTGGAGGAGTGTGCTCCTTTCTCAGGGGACATGGAGCCAGGAACCAGTGGCACTGGTGTGGGGCTGGTGTCCTTGGGGCCTTCAGGTCTAGCCTGCGCTCTCGCTGAACACTGAAGGCAAAGTTCCGGGGCTTTCACGGTGCCAGCGGCCCTCGGCCACACTGCAGGCTCACTGGGCACTCCCGCAGGGACTCGGTGTGCTAGAGAGTGCTGCCAGCTTCTCTGAGAGGTTGGTGAGCTGGGGGTGGGAGGATAATAACCAGCACTTCCATATCTCCATTACGCAAAGAGCTTTATGCATGTGGCCCCGCTGAACCTTGACACTCAGTGAGGCCAGAGCAACGTGAGAAAACTGAGGCCCTGTGACATGAGGCAACTTGCCCAAGGCTATTTGCTCAGCAGGTGGGTGCCCAGGTGGACCCTGACACATCTGGCTCCAGGGCTGAGCCAGAGCCCTCTGCAGTACCAACTCCTGGAGGGGTGTGTTCAGACGGTTGGTAGGGGCGCTGATTGTGGGACAGCTACCGTGATATATAAATGTCTGGTTATCCCAGCACTCTGGGAGGCCGAGGCGGGAGGATTGTTTGAGCCCAGGAGTTTGACACCAGCCTAAGCAAGAGTGAGACCTGGTCTCTACTAAAAATAGAAAAAATTAGCCAGGCGTGGTGGCCCGTGCCTGTAGTCCCAACTACTCGGGAGGCTGAGGCAGGAGGATTGCTGGAGCCCAGGAGTTGGAGATTGCAGCGAGCTGTGATGATGCCACTGCACTCTACCTGGGGCAACGGAGTGAAATTCTGTCTCATTTTATTATAAATAAAATGTATAATTCAATAGTTTAAAATAAATAAATGGTTTCATTTGAGACTTGCAGCCATGGGGCAGGACAATGCCGGAGGTGACTTACAGCTCAGGGATCATGTTCCCCAAGCCCCTCGTTTGATGAGACAAGCATAGAGACGCAAGGTGATTTGCCTGAGGTCACGCAGGGACCTGGTGACCAACGGCCCAGCTACACCACCTTGTAGAGCAGCTTCCTTCGCAATTAATTTGTCAGAAATATTTTAGTTCCATCATCTGATTTTCTGAGGGGTTCACAAAACCTCTTTCTTCTCTGTCCCTTTTCCAGCAGGGGCCTCCACCTCTGACCCGCTGGCCTCCTGGACAGCGGCCGTGACTGTGAGTGACCCCAGAGAAGCCACAGACTTTTCCTGTGGTGCCACATTCGAATGTGCCCAGCTTCTCTGAGGCACCGCCCGATTTTCCCGGGTTCAGGGGCTGCACTTGGTTTTTCTGTGCACACACCCCATGAGCCCAGGTTGGTGTGGCACTGTCTGCTGGCTTCTTGTCACTTGCTGACCCTGAGGCTCACTGTGGTGTCCGTGGGCTGTGGGGTCGGCTGGGAAAGGACATGGTGGCCCCAGGCAGAGCTTAGGACGATGGCGGTCCCCTAGGCGCCCTCACAGCTTCCTGTTCCCACTCCCTCTCTCCCAACTTCCCCGTCTTCAGGGTCGAGTGAGCTTCCTGCCGTGGTCTGAGGGTCTTCCCAGCTCTGACCAGAGGAAGGAAGGTGTGGTGGACACGGGGCTCTGCCAGCCAGAACCAAACAGAGGCCATGGGGAGGTCCCACTCTGGGGTGGCTTCAGGCACCCCTAGATGGAATCCCGTGTGATCTTTTGTGCTTCAACTAAAAGAGGACCACCAAGAAAGCAAACCAGCTGTTACCTTGGGGTGTCCAGGTGCCCACTTTTTGGGCACACTGGAGAGTGACCCCAGGGGCAGGTGCCAAAGCCAGCATGTCGGGGGTCCAGGCCTCAAGGGAGTGCTGGACCGTCCCTTCTCTTGTTTGCCCTGCCTGGCCAAGGCCTGAAGGTTCCCCACTTGGGAGGGGTAACTGGTTTTCGCTAAAGGCCTGCGCTATCCTCGGGCGTGTGGGGTTTACGGTCAGTGCCCACCAGGAGCTGGCCTCCCACGCCTCCCTGGAGGGTCACTGCAAACCCCTCTGACCCACAGCCATCGCCATTTCCCTGGGGCAAGTCCTCTCCTGAGAATAAAGAACCCCGACATCACTTCTGGGGTTCTTTGTCACAGACCTAGGATGTGGTGAAGTGGGGTTAAGGTGATGTACCCCGGTATTTCCTGAGGTGGAGACGTTCGTGAATCCGAGCATCTGCCACGTGCACGGAGTCACGGAGAGCCTTGTGCTGGGTAGGGAAGCATGTGAGGTGTGGAGCTGCCTGTCAGTGCTTTGGAGAGGAGATGTTTCCAGAACTTACCCAGCAAGATGTAACCAGGTACCATAGGGTGCCCACAGCCCACACCCCTGAGAAACACCTGGCTCAGCCCTGCAGCCTGAGGCCTGGCCGACTCTGGCTCCCTGGGTAAGAAATGGAAAGTTTTCTGTCTTTCCATCTTCCGTGACTTCTGCTTGCTGCTAGCCTCTTGTGCTGTCTCGCCGTCAGCTTGGAGACTCTCGCGTGGCCAGAGCTCGGACAGAGAAGGCGAGAAGGCCCAGGCAGGGAGGGGCAGCAGAGGGCACCACACACTCCCTTCCATGTCTGTGCGGCTTCTGGGCCGGCTCCGTGGAAACGGGCCCAAGTGTGGCTTTCTCAGGGCTGACACTGGACCTACGTCTCCTGGCTGTGAGAGGCTGTGCAGGGACCTCTGACTTGCCTCCGGCTGCCGCCTCCCTGACCTCCTCCTGCCTCTTCCCTGCAGATGATCCCTCCGGACCAGGAGCTGCTGGTGTGGTATGGGAACTCGCACAACACCTTCCTAGGGATCCCTGGCGTGCCAGGGCTAGAAGAGGAGCAGAAAAAGAACAAGCATGGTAGGTGGTCCCCATGGGGCCAAGGGGACAAAGACCCACAGAGGGGGAAGCCCAGGGAGGGGGGAGAGAGTGAAAGAATGGGGGACAGGGAGGCTCCTGGTCTACGGGGACCCTGGTTCAACCTCTGGCAGCATCGAGCTGATGGGACCTACTGGTCCAAGGAGGCCAATGTCCCTGGAGCCACCCGCAGGGCCAAGCATGGGTGGAAGATGGTTCTCCTGATTTCTGGGCCAAATAGGCTGTCTTGTGGGAAGACCCAGAGAAGCAACGGGGTGTGGTGGGAGCAGATAGGGGCTGGAAAGCAGGAGCCTGGTCTGAGTTCTAGTTCTGTGCAATCTTGGGAACGGCTCTGTGCCTCAGTTTCCTCATCTGTAAAGGAAAGGTGTGATGCAAGATGATCTCTAAGTTCCCTTTCAGCTCTGACAAACTGTGCTTTTTCTTGCCCTGTCCCTGGTGCATGGTGCGGGGCCTGGCCCAGTGCAGACGCTCAGTATAAGCCTGTCGAATGAAGGCCGGGCAGAACGTGCCTCTGTGTGTTGCGGTGACATTGCCCGTCACGATAGAGACCATTTGTTTAGGACTTATTTTGTGCCAAGAATTGGGCTAAACCTTTGACAGGTATCAGGCACCACTGGGTCCTCATAAAACCCCTGTGAAATTTGATGACCCTTATTTTTAGAGGATGAACCTGAGGCTCATGAACTAGTTTATTGAACCCTTGCGCTGCAGCTGTTTTACAAACCTTAATTTCTCCGATCCTTACAACAGAATTATGGGGGCGATGCTATTGTCACCTCCATTTCAGAAATGAGAAAATGGAGGTGCAGGTTCCTGGTATGGAGTAGGCACTCAGTAAACATGTGTGGCATGAATAAATGAAAGGGTTTTTTTTGCGGGGTAGGGGCAGAGTTATAATTACTACCCTTTACGGAAGGCTTCTGTGAGCCAGGCGCTGCTCGCACACGGGCCAAGGCAGGTGAAGTGTAAACCTTAAACAGACGACAGTTCTATCATCTTGGGCAATCAGTGCACAGCCGGTGAGGTAGGACTAGGTTCCCGCGTTACAGATGAGAAAGCTGAGGGTTAGCGAGGCTGAGTCGCTAAGTCCTCAGGTCTCACAGCACGATCCGGAGCAGTCCTGCTCCTGTTTGACCAGGGCCCTTCGCGGCCCCTCAGGTCCGTCTGTCCGCGCCCCCTGCCTGTCCGCCTAGAACCACCCAGCGATCGGAGCCGGCCGGGCCCTGGGAGGGGAACGTGGGGGGCGCGGGTTTTAACGCGGCTGCCCTCTCTCCCACTCCCGCCTGCCCTTCGGCCCCGCCCTGGGCCGCCCGCGCCCAGAGGACTTCCACCCCGCGGACTCGGCGGGCACCGCAGGCCGCATGCGCTGCGTCATCTGCCACCGCGGCTTCAACTCGCGCAGCAACCTGCGCTCCCACATGCGCATCCACACGCTGGACAAGCCCTTCGTGTGCCGCTTCTGCAACCGCCGCTTCAGCCAGTCGTCCACGCTGCGCAACCACGTGCGCCTGCACACGGGCGAGCGCCCCTACAAGTGCCAGGTGTGCCAGAGCGCCTACTCGCAGCTGGCGGGCCTGCGCGCCCACCAGAAGAGCGCGCGCCACCGGCCGCCCAGCGCCGCGCTGCAGGCGCACTCGCCCGCGCTGCCCGCGCCGCACCCGCACGCGCCCGCGCTCGCCGCCGCCGCCGCCGCCGCGCACCACCTGCCGGCGATGGTGCTGTGAGCGCGCGCCGCACCGCGCCCGGCGCCCGGCCGCTGCCTGACGGCCGGATGCGGTAGCGATCGCCGCCCCGGCGCCGCGCGAGCGCCCCAGAAGTGACTCCTAGGCGTACGCTCTCCGCCCCGTTTCGCGGATGAGGACACTGACGGTGACGTCCCTTTCCCAGGACAGCCAGCTGGTGCGGCTGCTCAGCCGCCTCCCTTGGGGGTGTCCCCATGTCCAGCCTCACCCCAGAGTCTCCCTCCTCCTAAAGAGCGGGTCCCCCAAGCCGGCATCCCTCGCGTGGGTGGCAGGAGAGGGGACTGAGAGTCTCCGAGGACCCTCAGCGCGCGGAAGGGGAGCCCCCAGGTACCCCGCGGAGAGCTCCGTACTTCGGGATGGAGAGCGCGCGCCTCCCAGTCCCAGTGCGTCCTGGGCGCGGGGAGGGGACGCCTTCTATGCGTCCTGCCTACTGGGACTGGTGTCCTAAAGCGTCCCGGGCCAAGGACACGACCTCGACAGTTGGGAACCACTGAGGCCAGGGGCAGCTGTAAGAGTCCTGGAGAGCCCTGCGCTACCCGGGCTCTTCTCCCCTTCCGGCCACTGTGCTTCCAGCCCGGCTCGTGGGGATGGATGAGGCACGGTACTTTGTGGTGTGCCAGGCACGACGGAAATCCACTGTAGGACCCCGGGCAAGACCCTGCCCCTCTGTGGGCCTGTTTCACCATTTGTAAAATGAGAGAGTTGGACCAGTGGCTCCTCCCCTTCAGCTCTGACATCGTGTTTGGGAAGGGGCGGGTTCCTCCAACCGCTCCCAATACATAGCCCCCAGCAAGAGGAGGGCAAGACTGGAGCCGCTGCCGGGGAGGCGACGCTGGCTTCTCGGCCCGGAAAGCCCTTCGGAGCTGTGCCCAATCCCGGGTTCCGCGGCCCCTGCCCAGGTTTCCCCAAACTGCGGCCATGCGCGCCCTCTGGTGTCGCCTCTCACACCTTGCAGTCATTTGGCAGAATTCCCGTAGGGCATAGTTTTGTAAAATAAGGAAACTATAATAATATTAATGAAAAGTATAAAATGTATAGAGTTTTCAAGAAACTGTGTTCTACTTCCATAAAATGGTCACTTTAACTTTGTAAATATTTATCTAAAATGATATTTACGAAACTGTGATATATATTATTTCACTGTATAACTGTAAATACATTTGTACCTCTCTTGTATTCTAAAATAAAAATTACTTGGAACATTTATCATTTAGCATCTGAATGGGTGGACACTTTTGCCTGCATGACGAGGAGGTATGGAAAGTGCCGAGAAGCCGTAACGGGGATAGTAAGAGTTGTTCCACGTACTGGTATTGAAGTTCACTGCTGTGCCCGCTGGAAGGGAGAACGCTCTGTCACAGTTGGGATGTCAGATCCCAAAGAGAGGGGCTGCCGTGCGAGGCCAGTGCACATCTCTAAAGGGGCCGGGCAGACTTCTGGTTGTCAGCTGACTCACTGTGTTACTTCTCCAGTATCTTTACATCTTTCCATTTTCGTGACCTTCTTGAAGCGTTCAAGCAGCCAGTGGGGGTAGGCCAAGATGACCACCAAGTGCCCTCCCAACACCTAGAATTTCCAAGTGGTCTGGGCACCCATTTCCAGACCCTCCTCACAGCAGAGCAAGGAGCAGGAAGGCCATCAAGGTACAGCCAGGGGGCTTCACGGTCCACACAGGGCCAGGCCTCACTCTCCTCTCCAGGATCTCCTGGCCAGTAAGAGGCATGCACGCTGGGGAGTGTGAGTTTATACCTGTGCTCCAGCATGTTCCAGCCGTGAGAGCGTCGTCCTTCCAAGCCTTGGGTGGGCATATTCCTGGCATCCCACAGGTAAACCTTTCTGCATCCTTATCCAGCTGTGTGTGCACAGACACACACACCCCTGCACACACTCAGGAATTCACATTTGTATATACCAGCCTCCCACACGGAACTTCATGTGTGTACTCCCAATGATCCCCATACTTTGGGGGATCCATCTGGCATCCTGACAGATGGGGACACAGCAGAGGTGTACATCTGATGAATTCACCTGCAAGTCCCAACCGTGGTTTGCTCCCTGGGGCCAGTGGGGGAAGTCACCCCTGGTTCTCCACCCCCCTGCTGACCCTTGCCTTTCCTTTGATAGCTCACCATCAGGGTCACTGTGCTTTTGGTGGCCTCTGCATTACTCTCCTCCCATGGCAGCCCTCACCCTCAGCCTCTGGTTCCTGTGACCACAGCTAATCTGTCTTGAGTCCCCTTCCCTCTGGATGCCAGTGGGTGCAGTGGCCCACGTGTCGAGCCTCGCAGCAAGGGATGCTGGCTTCCTGAAGGAGAGCCTGCAGGAGTTAGACGTCAGAGGTCAGTGGGGCCCTTAAATAAAAATCTAAATTGCTCTCCATAGGTCATTCTGTTCTGTGAAGTCCCTGCAAGCGGGTCACAGGGCCCACAACCCAGGCTCCAGAACCCACCTGGTGGCATCCATCTGTAACTGCAGACGAGGTGCCTCTGATGTGCGCACTGGCCTCATTCCGTAGACGTGTGGGCCCTGCGTGCGCCTGCGCTACGCTGGGACACGGGATGAGCAGATGTGAGTCGTGGTCCTGAGGAATTTGCACGCTGGAGGGAGGCCTGACGCTGAAGAGCCCAACCTCTTACTGTGCTTGCATTTCCAACAGAGGCCTCGGGCCCCTTTCCTGAGAGTGTAGCCCCCCCAAGACAAAGGCATGCAGACACTGCCTCAGCAGTTTCTGTGGGCCAGGCCTGGGCTTAGGGATTTAGACACATGCATTCCAGGAATCCTCCCCACAAGCCCGCAAGCTGATACTCCCCCACCATGCTCTTTTAATTAATATCCATTTGAAGTAGAAGAAAACTGAGGCATAGAAAGAGTAAATCGTTTGCCCACGTCACTCAACCAGTGAGTGGCAGAGGGAGGTTGGGTTTCCCCTCAGGCATCTGACCCAGAAGCCACGTTCATGACCACAGGCATCACCACCTCCTGGGCAGCCTGCACATTCAGTCCAAAGGGCTTTCTGCATGTCCCACAGGGACGCGGTACAGCCCAGCACTGTGCATTGACCTTGTGGTCTTCAACCTTGCAAAGCTTACTTACTCATTCTGGTATCGTTTTGCATATTCCTTGGGCCTTTCTGTGTACATGATCACATTGTCTGTGAATAAAAACACTTTTACATTCCAATTGGGATGTCTTCTGTTTTTTCCTTGCCTTATTGCATCATCCAGGACCTTCAGCAATAGAGGATATAGATAGCAGCCAATGGTCTGGGTTTGAAACTCCACTTTGCCATTCACTGGCTGTGTGACCTTGAGCAAGACAATTAACATCTTTGTCCCCTGGATTCCTCACATGGAAAGTGGCATGGTACGTTCCTAAGGATGTCTTAATGATTAAATGGGATAATGTACATAAATGAACAAAGCACATGGCTCGGTGCCTGGCACATAGTAAGTGCTCAATAAATGGGAGGCATTGTTAATGTAAGGATGCCTTTGGTGGATGAGAAGGATTGTAAATGTTCCTACCACCCACCCCACTGGGCATCCCCCAGAGGGCAACTGAGGCAGCTGTTTAAACCCCCTTCCCCCAACCTTTTCTGAAACTCACTTCCTTGGATATCTTGAACCAGAGGAACAGATATCCTGAGCTTTCAGCTTCCTTCCTGCCTCAGAGCTGGCCTGCTGGGATGTGTGTCTGTGTGTGGGTGGGGGAAAGTTAAGGACAGTGGCTGGTTAGTTGCCATGCTTGACTGCTTCCTCACGACACGGCTGCCTCAGGGCAGTCAGACTTCTTACATGTCAGCTCAGGGATTCGAAGACAAGTGTTTCAATAGAACCAGGTGGAATTTGCATGGTCTATTCTGACCTAGCGTTGGAAGTCACGCAGAGGCACTTCTGCCATACGCTGTCTATCCGAGCAGTCACAAGCCTGTCCGGATGCAAGGGAGGGGGATGCACAGACCCCTCTTCTCAACTGGAGAAATATGAAAATATTTGTGAACATGCTTAAAAATGACCATAGATGTTAAGACTATTTTTAATGTTTTTAGGAGAAGCAATAGTTTGATGGGCATCCTTAGGCAGAAATCTTTGTGCACATCTCTGCTTAGAAAGTTTACGCGGCTACTTTTATCATTTTAATGGAACACAAGGTGAAGCCAGTGGGTAGATAAGGATTGGGCCAAGAGTTCCAGGCTAGGGAGTCCCTGCTGCCTCTATTTTCATGTTTTTCAAGATTTCCTTGTCAGTTACTTTCACTTGGAGTTCCACCACCGCAACTCCCAAGGGCCCATGGTTCCCTCACTTCAAGGCTCACTCAAATGCCACCTGTCAGGTAGGCTTTTCTGTCTCCCCGCCCCCGTCTTTGAACACTGTAGCACCTTGACACTGGGACAGCAAATGGCCCAGCTCTGTGAACCCACAACACGTACTTGGTGCCCAGCGGATGCATGTTGAGTAAGTTCATTCATTAATTCAACAGATAGTGAGAACTGCTTTAAGGGTACTAGGGTTTGTTTTAATCAGGTATTGTAAGACATGCCGACATGGAAATTACGCTCATAAAGAAATAACTTTGTTACACTCGCAGTTTCCTCGAAGCAGGAGGCACTGGGGTGGGTCAGAGGCGGAAGGAGTGAGGGGAGAACCGGCAGGATCCTTGATTGTGGTTTCCATGGGACAGGAAGGGTGAGGCAGGGTAAGCAGTTTGAGATTGCTTAGCCTGAATAACTTCAGCGTGCTCTGGGACACAGGGGCTGTACCTAGTTGTCTGGTACCTGGCTCTGGGTGACTGGGGCAGGTGGATAGTGGCCCTGAGTGACAGAGCATAGCAAAGAAGGCGTTTGGGGGTGCGTGCTCAGGATTGGCAGTTTGCATTTGAAAGGTGCAGCTCCTGGGTGAGTTATTCACTATGTTTAGAATTGGTTAAGCCAACCCGGGGTTGGGCAGTCCCTCCAGGGTGAGCAAGGCCCCAGATGTCAACACATCAGAGTTCAGAATATCAAAGACATTGCTGATACAAAGGCTTACTATGTATCAAACACAGTTCTAGCAACTGGGCAGTGAACAAAATAGAGTCTGGGTATTTGTGGGGCTCAAATCCTCAAATATTTCAACAAATATTTTATGGCTGCCCTCTATGCGCCAGACCTGGTTCTAAGCACTGATGCACATTGAACAGAACAGATAAAGTCCCTGTTCTCAGAGCACTCACATCCTAGTGAGGGAAGTCTGCAATACACAAGGGAACATTCAGTGACAAGAAATAAAACAAGATCAAGTGATAAAAACGGCACTGGGGATCAGGCACGGCGGCTCATGCCTGTAATCCTAGCACTCTGAGAGGCCAAGGCGGGAGGATCGCTTGAGGTAAGGAGTTCAAGACCAGCCTGAGCAAAAGCAAGACACTGTATCTACTAAAAATAGAAAAAATTAGCTGGGCGTGGTGGTGTGTGCCTGTAGTCCAAGCTACTAGGGAGGCTGAGGAAGAAGGATCGCTTGAGCCCAGGAGTTTGAGGTTGCTCTGAGCTAGGCTGACGCCATGGCACTCTAGCCCGGGTGACAGAGTGAGAACCTCTATCAAAAAAAAAAAAAGGGACTGGAGATCAGATAACCAGGGAAGTCTTCTCTGAGGAGGTGGTATTTGAGCGAGACATGAGCAAAGAGAAGGAGCCAGCCACACAAAGACCTGGCAGAAGAGAATTCCAGGTAGAAAGGGCCCAAAACAAACCATCTGGGCTAATGAAGACCTTGGCGTTCGTGGAACCAAGGTGAGGCCAGTGGGTCTGGCTTCAGTGTAATGGGTAACACGGTGGGTTAGGAAGAGAGTGTGGTCAGAGATAGGCATGATAATGAATTTGGATTTTATTCTTAGTGTAAAGAGAAGCTGCCGAAAGTGTTTAAGGAAGGAAGTGATTTAATCTGATCTGTTTTAAAAAGCTCCCCCTGGCTGCTATATGGACACTGGCTGGTAGGAGGGGCAAATACAGAATTAGGGAGACAAGCTAGGAGGTTATTACAGTCACCCCGGTAGAAATGACATTGATCAGCCTGGGGTGGTGGTTGTAGAGATGCACAGAGGTGGGGGGAATCAGCAAATGTTAGACCTGATTGGCCACACAGGGAAATCACACAGGGAATTAAAGCACATGTTCACCCTTCCTTTGCAACCTCACTGCCTAAATTCGAGCTCAGGAATTTATATTTTTAACAAGCCCACGGGATGTGCAGCTCTGTTTCCAGGTGCCCATGTGTGTGGGTGTGACGAAGAGGCCAGTGTGATGCAGAAAGGAGCCCCGGGTGGCAGTCTGCAGGCTTGGAGCCTAGTCCCAGAGGCAGATCTGTTTTGGGGACTCAGTGGTTCCAAGTGATTGTCAGGGACAACAATGTCTCCCTCCAAGATGGGCTAAAAGAAACGAATAAATAACATAAAGCTAGTAAAGCACTCAGCAAAGGACCAGCAAAGCACTCAGGAAATGTTTGGGGAATGTTGAAGGCTCTGGGGTAAAGCACATGCAGTAGGAACAAACACTGGCCTTGCAGCCATCTGCTATGTGAATTCTAGTCCTTTTTGAGCCTCAGTTTCCTCCTCTATAGATAGGTATCAGCAATGCCAACCTTGTGAGAGGCTCTGTGAAGGTAAGGATGTGGCAATGGGCTCGGTTAAAGTTGTGTCCATCCCTCCTGGGATGAAACTGGGTGATGTCAGGACTATACCCCTTGGTCAAGGGACACTCCCTGGGCCTTGCTCCCTAGCTGCCTGGACTATGCTAGCTCAAAGGACATCATCGCCCTCTTATGGCTGCAGCCCGACACAACAGTTGTGCCGTTGTTGCATTTTTTTGGCTCTAGCCAGGCTAGAAGGCTTAGGGTCTGGCCGGCCCACTTACCCATGACCTGTGGGGCACTAGCATTTATGTCATTGACTGCCTGGCAGGGTTGGCTTTCTTGAAAAGCGTAGTCCTGAGCCTTAAGTGAAAGAAATGCTGTCTTTCTGAAGATTTATAAAACAATTGGCCTGATGGATCTTCAGAAGGCAGCGGACTTGATTTACTGACCACAACCTGGGTGGATGATGCAAGCTATTTCATTTAAGCCTCTTTAGAGTCCCTGTGCGTGGCGAATTATCTCCAATTCCTTGGGGTTGAAACGGAGTTTGTTGTGAATGCCATAAACTATGCAGGGCAAGGGGAGGGAGAGGGTAGTAGGAGGCCGGGAGAAAGGACAAGAGAAACGCTCCTATTAAACAGAGTCGCAGAAAAAGCCACGTAGACATCTTACCTATCCACCGCTGAGTCCTTATATCAGCGCCTGGCACGCAGAGAGCACCCAATTGGCGGTATGAGTAAACGCAAGCGAAGATCTTTGTATTATGTGTGCATTTGCCTCCCCACAAAATATATCTGTCTTGCAAGGTTTGGTCTGTTTTCTTAGAGGGTTTCTCATTTTTTTCCAAAGAAATGTTAGAGTAAATCAGATCAGCCAAAAGAGGTCTTTACTAAAGAACAGAACCAAGTGAGTAGTATCTGGAGCACCCACAGGGCGGCAGCAATGTAGAATACTGGAGCTACTAGGAACGGTACGAAAAGGGGCTCTTCCTTCTGTTCTAGTGTTTTCTGTAGATCTTACCTCCTAATCCTCCTGAGCTCTCCCACACAAAATATCAGATTTTAGCTGCTTAGAGTTGGACAGAAACTCAGAGGTCCATTCCTCAATGATTTCTAACCCTAGTAAACAACAATTTGGATGACGAGTACGAGATAGTTTTAGTAAAAAGTCATACACTACACAATGTGAGATTTTTTTATTGCACAGATTCTTCCTTGCCAATAGTAAACATGGCTACTCGGTTCCTTCCTTTCCTTCAGGTTAACCTAATGGTTGCCAATAGTCAACATGGCCGCCACACCATGCGTTCCTGTTGGCGGCTGCTCTGAAGTCCCGCCCCGTCCCGCCTCTCCGAGTGCGACTGGGAGTTACGAAGCCGGATATCGCGGCTCCCTGCCTAGCTGCGCTTGCGCAAGCCATTGGCGGCAAGATGGCGATGGAGATGAGGCTTCCAGTTGCTCGAAAGCGTCTTAGCGAGAGCCTGGGCCGCGAGTCTAAGAAGCACCTGGTGGTCCCGGGGGACACGATCACTACGGACACTGGTTTCATGCGGTACGTGGGGACTTGGGGGGCCACAGGGCCGCAGAGAGCGGCTGCAGGTCTCTCTGCACGTGGTCTGCTGGCCCGAAACCCGAACTTTGGCTCCTTGCTTTTAAGTCCCCGCGGGACCCAGGGCTCATCCCGTGAGCATCCCAAACGCTTCGTTTCTGAGCATCGTGCTTTTTACTCCCTGCATCTTGCGTCCCCGTCTGCGTTTGTCTCAACCCCCTAAAGCCCTCCTCTCTTGACCTCTGGTGGCCATGACTTTTGGGTCCTCTGCCTGAAGCCCAGATCTTTGCACCTTCCTTGTTGACAACCGGGAAAACGGGAGGGTTAGGAGTAGGGGTCTCTCCCGTTTTTAGCTAAGGGGACAGTGGGTGTCCCTGACTTGGCTTCCCGATTCTCCCTCAGCGTCATCTCTCAGCTAGGGGCTCGATTTTGGAAGCAGTAAGTGATTGGGCTTAGGGCAAACATATGTTGTGCTACATGCACTGAATTATACAAACTTTAAATCTAAGGGCAGTAGTTTAGAGGGCAGGCTCTTGAGTCAGACATTCGGGGTTCCAGTTCTGCCACCATCACATCTTATTAGCTATATTACCTTCTAAGATCAGTTTCCTCATCTGAAAGATAGTGATGATAATATTGGATAGGATATTGAGGATTAAATGAGATAATAGTATAAGAAAAGAAGCAGAATCCTCCATTATATCACCATCATGGATAAATGCTAGTGATATTTCAGCCTTTTTTTTCTTTTTTTTTTGGTACACATGTACTACATATACGGGTTACAGCATTTACAGCATTACTCTTTAATCTCCTTAAAGATTACTGGATCCTAGGAAATCTTAAGATTCATTCATGCTTTCAATATATATTCTGTGCAGTTGAGGTATAACAGTGAACAAAGTGAAAATCTCTGTCCTGGTAGAGTACTAACAGGGAGAGACAGATAATAAACAATAAATGCAACAGATAAGTTATACCAAATGTTAGGCAATAAATGCAATGGGAGAGAAAAGTGGAGCAGGTTAAGTGGAATGTGGTTGGGAATATGGTGGAAGTGTTGGCAGTGGTGCGGGATACTGTTTTGAAGTAGGATAGTCTAGGTAGGCCCTCTGGAGAATGTGACATCTGAGCAGACTTGAGTAACATGAGAGAGATATCCATGTAGCTCTCTGGAGAAGGAATGTTCCAGGCAGAGAGAGCAGCCAGCACAAAGGCCAGGATTTACGGCAGAAGGAGCCCGTTAGGTTTGAAGAACACATTGTTCTTGACAGGAGAGGTCATCTCAAGTGTTACGCTGGTATCTTGTCTTTGTATCTTCATCTTGCAACAGAGGCCATGGAACATATATGGGGGAAGAGAAGCTCATTGCATCCGTGGCTGGCTCTGTGGAGAGAGTAAACAAGTTGATCTGTGTGAATGCTTTGAAAACAAGGTGAGAACAAAGGTGTGTATTCTCTTTCTTGCAGCCTCCATGCTGTACAGCCAGTTCTTTTCTGCCTCCTTTTACCTCCCACCCCGACCCCTGCCTGCCCGATCACGCTGTAGGTCTGTGATTTTGAACGTGACTATGGAAAGGGTAGTATAGATCAGTGTGGGCGTCAAAGGTTTTCCCATGTTACCTGACCTCTCCAAGCCTTGGTTACCTCCTCTGCAAGTGAGAATAATAGCATGGCCTGCCTCATAGGATTTTCATTAGAATTCAGTGAGATGGTGCATGTCGAGCACTTAGTACAGAGCCTGATACCTAGAAATGTTCAATAAAGGTTGGTCCCAGAAAGGAAGCCAGCGGGGTTGAAACAGAATGTGTGAGGGGGAAAGAGTGAGCAGATATAGGCAGAGACCTGAGGTGGACGGATGGTTGGCCTGCCTTGTAGCTATGATAAGCATTTTGGATTCCACTTTGTGTAATCTGGGAAGCCACTGGAAGGGGTGGAGCAGAGGAGGGACATGATCAGACTTAGGTTTTTTTTTTTTTTGAGACAGAGTCTTCCTTTGTTGCCAGGGCTAGAGTGAGTGCCGTGGCATCAGCCTAGCTTACAGCAACCTCAAACTCCTGGGATCAAGCAATCCTCCTGCCTCAGCCTCCCGAGTAGCTGGGACTACAGGCATACGCCACCATGCCCAGCTAATTTTTCTATACATATTTTTAGTTGTCCAGATCATTTCTTTCTATTTTTTAGTAGAGACTGGGTCTCGCTCTTGCTCAGGCTCTTGAACTCTTAACCTTGACTGATCCACCTGCCTCGGCCTCCCAGAGTGCTAGGATTACAGGCATGAGCCTCCGTGCCTGGCCCTGACTTAGGTTTTAATAAAATCACTCTGGCTGCTGTGGGAGGATTGAAGGGGTTTGGGGGCAGACTTAGGGAGTTGTACTAGGGACCATATTCATCATCTGAAATCATGGTAGCTTGGGTTAAGGTGACAGCAGTGAAAGTGGGGAGGAGTGATTAGATTCTGCATAGATTTTTGTTTTCTGAGTGTTTTCCTCATGAAAGGATGTTGGAATTTGTATTTTTTGTGTTTTTCTATATATAGGACCCTGTCACCTGAGATAGTTTTACTTCTTCCTTTCCAATTAGGATGCCTTTTATTTCCTGCATATATTTTAAAGGTAGAGCTAGCAGGATTTGCTGCTGGACTTGTCCTGGAGCATGAGAGAGAGAGAGAGAGAGAGAGAGAGATCAAGGGTAGCTCCAAGGGGGGGGATGGAATCACCATTTACTGAGGGGATGAGTTGTCCCCTATTTCAATATGCTGTGGAGGAGGGGTGGGGGTTGCTGGAAAGCTTAATTTTGGGCTCGTTACATTTGAAAATGCTTATTAGTCATCTAAGTGGTGATGTTGGGTAGCTAGCAGTTGAACCTGGAATTCAAGGGAGTGATGCAGTCATCAGTGGTGTTTTAAAGCCATTAGATTGGATGAGCTCAGCAAGAGGTGAGTGTGGGTGGAAAAGCGAAGAGGTCTAAGTACTGAGCCTCAGCATCAAATGCTTCGTCACTAGAATCGGGGATGAGGAACTCTCAGAGAGGCTTGAGACAGGCAGGCAGTGGGTGGAGAGACAGATAGCAAGTAGACGGGTCTGGATGGTGTCTCATCTCAGAATGTCCTTTCTCCTTTGGCTGGTGCAGAACTCATCCATGTTCTACAGGAAAATACTCCATGCTTCTCATTGTCATGTAATCGAACAAAATGGGGATTTTGGGCAAAACGAACTACTTGGAATAATGATTTGTTTAAGGATAGTTAATGGAGACTTTATACACAGAGGAATGTTTGAAGTTAACAATTTCTAAAAATAAGTCCAAACAGTATAGTTACATGAATTTGCTAAAAGTGGTGCCTAATCAAGGCCCTTATCCTGTTTAACTGAAATCTCAGATGTGCTTGGTCTTGTAAGAAAGTCTGTTCACTGATGGATGACCTTTTGTTTTATCTTTCAGATATAACGGTGAAGTGGGAGACATTGTAGTGGGGAGAATTACAGAGGTAAAGTTGGTATCTGATGGGTGTTTACAAAGTAAAGGCAAGCTGGTGATTTAATGAATGGGATAGTCATTCTACATGTAGTTACATGAAAAAGGCATTCATTGCATTTGGCTATGTGTGACCTCTGATGTAAATATTTGGCTCGTTACATTTGGGATTACCAGTCACTTGTCATGTGAGCTCTTGCCCCTGAAGCATGTGTCCAAGTGTGGAAATTCTTTGGTTTGTAGGTTCAACAAAAGAGGTGGAAGGTGGAGACCAACTCCAGGCTGGATTCAGTCTTGCTTCTCTCGTCCATGAACCTCCCTGGAGGAGAGCTGGTAAGGGCTCCAGCTGGGCCCTGGATTAGGGCCAGTTGGCTAAGGGGACCTATGGGGTCCTTTGCTCTATGAGAGAACTTTGCTTTATGCTAAGGTTGCCCCTTTTACTCCTATTTGTTTGCTGTGAAGTGTGCTGTCGGGACGTATACGTAGACTTTTCACTTGGCCCAGGTGTCCCCAAATAGGCAGCAATTGGCATACGGTAAGATCAGAAACATCCACAGGATGGGATCCCAAAAGAGAGTTGGGCAGAGAAATTCTTAGATGCTTGGTGCTAAAAATTTTCCTTTTCTGGATGTATCAGCTTTGCGCAGTGAAGATGTTCCTTGAACATTTTTTTTATATCGGTTTTTCATGACTTGAAAGACATCTGGTTATTCCAGACAACTGCAGTAACTAAGCCACAGCCTTCTGTAAAATACCGTGGTACGCCTTTATCTTCAGCCAGCATATATTTACAGAGAGGCTCACTGTGCGGGTTCTGTGGAGAATGCCAAGCACGACTGAGTTCCCTCACAGGGGATATGAGATAACGGATCCAAAACCTGTTGGTAGGAGAATAAACAAGTGTGTGGTTGTACAAAAGGAGTGATTAATTTCGGAGAAGCTCATAGGAAAGACTGGCATTGGAGTTGATCCTGGAAGGATGGAGAGGATTTAAATGACGAATTCAGGGAGTTTGAGATATAGGGAAATGTGTGAGCAGAGACACGGCTGAGCAGGGGTTAGTCTGGTCCTGCGGGGACACACAGCTGTCATGGAAGGTGGGTGTGGAAAAGTTGGCTGGCGGAGATTGGGAGAGTTTGAAAGTTACTCAGAGGAGGGAGGGAAAAAGGACGGAGAAAGGGAGCTGTGGAAAGGCTCCCCCAGATGGAGAGTGGTGATCTGCCTACTCTTCCTGTGGTTCTGAGTGCTTGAATATTGTGGTTGGCTTCAAAGATCTCAAAAGGAAGTGAAAGGGAAAGAAGCAATGGAGAGAGATCTTTCTGAGGCTCTGGCTTAAGTAATGTGATCATCTTTGTGTATTTCAGAGGAGAAGATCTGCAGAAGATGAGCTTGCAATGAGAGGCTTCTTACAGGAAGGGGACCTTATCAGTGTATCCTGCACTTTGCATTCTAGCCTTTGATGCTTTTCAGCGGGGCTGGGAAATGGGCCAGACAGGGGAGTCCTTGCAGGGACCTGAGTCTTAGATCAAGTGTCACGGGCTCTGCTGCAGCCTTTCTCTGTGTCCTTAACTCAGATGGACTCTCCAGCTCTTCTTGTTCAGACCTGCTGCCAAGTCATTTCTTTGGGTCTTGTAACTTACGGTGGCCTGTGCTTTAGGTTAGACTCAAGTTTTCCTAATGATGTTAACTTTTATATTAGGGAGTAGAAAAAGTGGTGTTCATATTGAGATATTCATGACAACCAAGGGGAGCGGTGAGGTCACAGTGGTGTCCTCTGAGTCTATTTAGATGTCTAAGGTCATTGAGCTGGACTGCTGGAGATGGGAGCAAAAAATGGGGGTGTGGGGTCAGGGGGCTGGGGGACACAGGAGACATGAGAGTGGGTGCCTCAGGCTGCTGTTTGTGCCTTCACCACCCTGGCCAGGCTGAGGTCCAGGCAGTGTTCTCTGACGGAGCTGTCTCTCTGCACACAAGGAGCCTGAAATATGGAAAAGTAAGTTGGCTCTTGATGTTGCTGTTTGCTGACTGAGAGAGACCTCAAGTCCATTTGTAAATCCCCAGTTCTCTGGAATTCTGACCTAAAGAACCCCAGTAGTTGAGCGCTAATAATGACTGGCATCACACCAACTGACCGTTCCCTGAACTTAACAGAAGGAAGGTTGGGATTCACATGGTCGTGGGTCAGTAGCGCTGTAAAGGACAACTTTTATCCTTTTTCTCCTGAGGAGACTTCTGGAGGGAGAGCCCCTCTGACCCTGGGCTCTGAGGTGCTGCTGTCTCTATCCCCTTCAGGGGGCGCTGCAGCTCAGCGCTGGGGCCATAGCTGAGAGGCCATCCCTGGAACCGAGGGAGGCCGCGGCCTGATGAAACAGGCCTTTAGACACGCACCCACTCAATTAAATGGATGTTACTGCTGGGAAAGATTGCTTTGTCCTGTCAGATTCTAAATATAATGTCACTGCTTTGCTTGTATCAGGTTACATTGTAGAGGCTGTGTTTTTTTAAAGGATGGCACACTTTCTAAAACAAATTAGGATTCACTAGTCTCTCAGCTTTACCAGGGTGAACCTTTTCATTTTCTGAATGGAACAAAAACCTCTTCCCATGATGGAGTGGCTGCAGCCACCACGTTCGTGTGCGTGAAGTACAGGGACGCCGTGCTGCTGCTGGCCTTCACGGGCCCGAGTGCTGCAGACCCTCCCTCAGCAGGAGGTGGACGGTGGGTTTGTACCCAGCTCTGGCCCATGCCCTTACCTACCCAGTGGCACCCCTCTCATGGGCAGGATAGGAGTTTGATGTTTGGGTATGAGTAGGGTGATGGAATAGGACAGTGGTCCTTGACCAGCAGGAGGCTCGAGCTCACGTCCTCACGTCCTCATTGGCTCCAGCATCTCTCACAGCCAACCCTGGCTTAGAGTGTAGGGGCGCTCACCACGGTCGATGATAGAAGAGTGCTGAAAGCCATATTTCACTGGGATGTATAAACAGCCTATGAGTCAAGAAGTGTTCTCTGCAAAAACGCATACTATGCATGTGCACATAGGTGACAGCAATTATTAATAGGAAGGACACTGATTTGAATATAACCAGGATATATATTCTATAACCTACTTTTCATTCATCTCACTGATGATCTTACAGTGACCTAATTTATGTATTTCTTTAGCTAGGGCAGGGTGTTTTGGTCCAGGTTTCTCCCTCCCTGGTGAAACGGCAGAAGACCCACTTCCATGATTTGCCATGTGGTGCCTCGGTGATTCTGGGTAACAATGGCTTCATATGGATCTACCCGACGCCTGAACACAAAGAAGAGGATGCAGGGGGCTTCATTGCAAACCTGGAGGTGAGTAAACACCGTTGCCACTGTTGGTGGGATGGAGCGGCACTTGGTCTCTGCTGTGTTTTTGTGGCAGGTGGAGTTCATTGTTTGTTAACTGTGTTATTGCTGTAGTATGAGCTAGTTTGAATTTCCATGAAGGCGTGCTGATGAACACTGTATTGCCTTCTCTTTTCTAAAGCGGTGAACTCAGTGACTGGTTTGAGTTTTGCTGGCAGAGACAAAGTTGCAAGGTAATAGCCCCAGAGCCGCTGAAGCAGCCATCCTTTTTAATCTCCCTTGGAGTTAGCTGTTTGGTTGATTTGGAGTCCCGGAGTGATATTATCTGAGTCATAAATGATTTCTTTTCAGTGATTTACTGGGACCATTCACCTATTTGGGTCCTGCTTTTATATCTCTTCCCTCCGCCTTTGCTCCCCCTCCTAGCCTGTCTCCCTTGCTGATCGAGAGGTGATATCCCGGCTTCGGAACTGCATCATCTCGCTGGTAACCCAGAGGATGATGCTGTATGATACCAGTATCCTGTATTGCTACGAAGCATCCCTTCCACATCAGGTACTTGACCCAGGGCTTCCCTTCCCTCACTGGTCTGTGAGCTGCGGTTTGCTCGGAGGCAGCAAGCATGTCGCCCAAGTCCTTTCATTACCATGCCCGTCAGTGTGAACTGGCCTGCAGGACGGCCTTCATCAGTGTCTGCTAGATCTTTCCCCCAAATACTTGCAGTATTGTCAGTGTCTAGTGTCAGTCGCAGGATTTGGTGGGGGATGGAGGAGTCAGGTGGGACAAGTTTATGATGTAATCCTCTGGGCTTCATCTTGCCCATCCCAAATTCAGCTGTCTTTTTGATGAATGGCAGAATGATATCTTTGTTCTCATCAGCTGTATCCCAGAGAATCTTGCTGATTTATTAAACTGGGTCTAGCAGATCATGTCTTGCAGCACTTAGCCTCTGATACGTGAAAGGAATACAAGAGGCTTACGGTGAAGACACTTGGTTTCTACATTTGGGTTGGCTTGGTGGTCTGCTTATGGTTGGTTTCTTTTTTGAACAAATACCTTTTTCCTTTCTTTTTCAGATCAAAGACATCTTAAAGCCAGAAATAATGGAGGAAATTGTGATGGAAACACGCCAGAGGCTTTTAGAACAGGAAGGATAAGGAGATACTCCTGGATAGGATTGGGCTTACCTCACTGGAGTAAAGAATCCAGTGTGTGCTCAGTGAAGACCTGAGAAGTCATCACTTCATCTGCATCGACAGCTGTGTGGCTGCTGCCAGCCCACGGACCTGCTTTCTCCTGTCCTAAGATAAAGCCTGAGTGGAAGGTGAACAGTGCCCCCAGCCCCTGGGGTTGCCGGCTGATGCCAACACAGGGGGGTAGTTTCAGGTCTTCGAAAGCGCACGGTGTTCCAGCCGAATGGACTCCCATCCTGGAGTAATATGGAGAAGCCTTTGTCTTCCCCTCACCACCATTCACAAGGCACAGTGCCCATGAAATTGCCCCGGTAGGAAGTACGGCATCCCTGGCCTACAGACGGTCTCTCTTAGCCTCCATTCCCACCTCACTCAAAGCACAAGGATGACAGTGAAGAAAACAGTTGGTAGTTAGCCCAGCAGTCAAATGGAAGAATAAAGTTAACCAAGCAGCCTTTGCTTGGTTGGAATCCAGTTTCTCACTGCATATTCCTTTTAGCAATGGGTGTATGTCCACACCAGGCTGCCTTTATCTGCCCTGCCATGGAGTGTGACTTGTAAGAAGCTGAATTATCAATAATAGAATGAATGTTCTGGGTCCATGTACTGTTGGATGCTCTGATAAACAAGAGTAAAAACAAAGAAAATGGAGATGGGAAAAGCAAAGCTGTTTTCCTCCTATAACTGAAGTAGTGATGCATTAACTATTGAATAATTCAGGGTTAAAAGATAAAAAGATACTGAAGCTCTCACTGAGGAATATTAGAATTCCTGTGCATTGCATTGACTGTCTAAAAGTGGTGCCTTGATTTAGGTTTTGGGAAACATTCTTTTTTAAGGGCACTACATGCAAGTGCTGTTTTATTTTACGTACATGGCGCACTCATTTTGATATATATAAACGTGTTATCATTAGTTTCTGTACTTGGGTTCTGGGAGCTGAGTACGTTGAAGGAGGGCTCAGGAGATATAAATGCCTGTGACAGTGGTCCTAACTACTCGAGTCACCCAGCAAAATGTAAACCTAGGACAGTTTCAATAGTAATAACTGAACACCACATTTGAAGTTCTGAAATACATCTTGACTCTTTCATTAAATGCTGTTTCTTTTTATAAAATTACTCAGTAGACAACTTTTTAATCTTCTTTTCTATCTCAAGTTGTAGCACCTGTTTTGAGGATGTTTTTCTATCTCAAGTTGTAACATGTGTTCTGAGGAGTTTGCAAACAATCGAATATTCCATAGGCTATGTTGCAACTGTAGATTTGTTCACTTGTCATACTTTTGAGAAAATTTTCCAGGCTGTTTGCCTCTTGAGAGAAGAGAATAGGGAAGAATGGAAGTCTGAGTCCTAGGTTTGGTTTTAACCAGGGCTGTATGTAAACTTGTTTACCCTCATTGCTCTCTCCCAAGCTGCCAGCCTATGCTGTTCATCAGTGTCTGCTGAATGGTGATTACCTACCAAGTGGAAATAATTTAAAGGTCTGGAAGCACCTTTTGATTGTCTACTTTCAGCGGCCCACTAGAGGGCGTCCTTGTTAAATGTAATTCTGATAGATGTTTTAAAAAATGTATTAATAGTAAGCTGAAATTTTTTAAACTGGTACTGAATCCCTTTAGCAACTTGGTGGATTGCTTTGCTTTATAAAAGTTAGGACAAAATTAGACTGGAACTGAATCACTTTTAATGAAACTATATGAGCTTAAAGGGACTTATTCAATATTTGGCAGTATTTATTTAAGACTCAGGCATTTGCTGGGCTTTGGATTCTAATTTTTAAATTCTTAGAAGTATCATTCTACAGTGTTACACAGGGACTAAAAAACAGTGCATCTCTAGAAAAAATTTTACAGTCTCAGCATGGGGCTCACCTAAAACTAGAGAATGGTGGAAGTGGAAAGCAGAGATTAGTGACAAGCCTCGCGCAGTTGATGTCTGCAGTGACTACTGCGGAGCACAGTCTCAAGCTTTGGGGACACCAAACACAGTCTAGTTTGATCCTCATGGTAACTTTCACACCTCATGCACTTCTAGGTGAAGAAATCAAAGAATTAATGTGACTTGATTAAGTGCTTGAATCAGGAATAGCTTTAGAGAGTTGTCATAAAGCAGTCCTATAGAGCTGTGGTCCCCAAACCCCAGACTGGAGAGGACCGCACTGCAGCTTGTTGCCGACCCTCCCGCTCCCCCTGCCCGCGGGAGGCTTCATCTATGTTTGCAGCTGCCCCCATTGCTGGCATCACCACCTGAGCTCCACCTCTTGTCAGGTCAGCAGAGCGGTGCAGGAACCCTACTGCTGACACTGCATGCAGGGATCTAGGTGGCTGCTCCTTGTGAGAGTGGTGCCTGATGATCTGGGGTGGAGTTGGGGCTGGGGAGTGGCTGCAATGGAGATTGTCATTGGTAGAGAGGTGTGACTGCACCATAAACGCGCGCTTGGGTCATCCCTGGACCACGGCCGCCCTTCACCCACAGTCCATGGAAAATTTGTCTTCCATGAAGCCGGTCCCTGGTGCCAGAAAGGTTGGGGACCGCTGCTTTAGAGGATGGGTTGGACTAATCGTGAAAGGTGCGGATCCAGAAATCTAATTTCCAGGATTGAGACTGATCTTTGTTTGGATTGTTTCTTATTTTGTTATTGCCTGTTCCTGCATGGATGCTCCATGAGAATAATGATGAGGTTTTTTTCTTCACTGCTGTATCTCTGTACCTAGAACAGTGCTTGGCACAGGTGCTCAATAAATGCTTGTTAAATGAATTGTTAGTTTAAGAAATGTGTATTAGGGAGAGTTCTGATTTGATTGCCCAATTTTAAGCCAAAGTAGAGAATGAAGAATGAAGATGTGGAAGAAATGATTAAAACATGAAAGTAAAATCTTCAAAAAGAAAAATCAGGGTAATAATCAAAGGGGAACAAGGGCATTGAAGTTTGAAGAAACACTACAGATCAGGACTAAGATCATCAGCTAGCTTATTTTGTGATAGTGAACAAAGCTAAACCAATTAACATCCGAATTTATAAATTCCAGTTCTAAATCTGGGCACAAATTTTCATATGCTTAATATTCAGTATCTCCAAGTGACAACTTCCTCTTGAAGCCAATATCGCAAATAAGTACCATCTCAATCCAGCAGAACTATTTATAAAACAACATAATAGCTGAATGTACAATGTATAATGCAGCTGTGGTTCCCCCGATAGCAGCAGCACCTTCTGAAAAATCAGTTATCTACCATTAGGACAACAGTTATTTGATACTCAATGGGACAGTGGGAAAACCATGGTTTTTGGAGCAAGGTCCATCTGGGTTGAAATTGTGACTTTGTCACATATTAGCCAAGTGACCTTGAGTAAGTCATGTATCTGAATGTTTCCCCATCTGTATAACGGGGAATATTACATACCTCATTGGGCTATAGTGAGGATTAAATGAGGTAATGCAGTTTATGAAAAGTGCAAACAGTGCTGGGTGAAGAGTGATCCCCTTAGAAATGGGCATATCCCGGTGAGGTGCAGCGCTCTGGGCAGACGTGGAGAGTGAATAGGGGACCACGGTGCTTTTTAGTTGCAGAAGTGATAATGAGAGGTGTGGGTTTGGTCATTAGTTAGCTCTGTAGTTTTAGCTGTGCTAAACCCAACCATTTGGGCATTTTCTCAGCTAACAGAATGCTTTTCTGTGAATACGTGTTCACCGGTGAAATGTTTAATCTTAAAGGTTCCTTCCAGCGCAAACATCTATGATTGTGTCTGGCGCAGCCTTTCGCCAAATGCTGTTTACTTGATGAGTAAGCCTCCTGATACCACAAAGAAACAAGCAACTGACATCATTAGCAGTATGTCGGATGCTTTCCATCTGCATATTTCTTCGCTAGTTCTAATATTTGTGCTTTTTGGAGGTGAAGAGTGAAAGGCACCAAATAACTCGGTTTCCAGGAGCAGGCCTCCCTTTCCCCCAGGTTGCTCCTGCCAAGCCTCTAATGCCCTGACTTTTTCCAATGTCACCTATGGCGCCCTTAGTCTCAGCTCAGCCAAGAACATCAGTGCAAGTCCTCCAGAGACTTAAGGAAGTAATCCAACTCCGGTTCGAGGAAAATCCAATCCGCAGTTTTTCCCTTGCTTTGGCTCTTCCCTGGTCTTACTATTCGCGCAGGGAGACGCCGGCCAGCGAGTCGAGAGGCCGGAGAGAGCTCACCGGCTCCCAAGGCGGGGGCGGGGCCCAGGGAGCAGGGGTAGGTGCAGGGGCAAGAAGGCTCGATGCGTGCTGTTCTGCGCGGACGCCGTGGGACCACAATTCCCGGCGTGGCCCGCGGACTGCGCCGAAAGCGGTTGGCTGGGAGCTCTAGCCAATCTGCCCTCACCGACCAATGGGACGGAGGAGAGCAGCCCGACCCGGATCCTCAGAGACCAATGGCAGTACAGTGGAGGCGGGTGCTTCCTTACCACTCACCTTGCGCTCAGAGAAGCCACATTTAAAAGGTCGTGCCAAGCCGGGTTCTCGCAGGCTGTGAGAGCAGGGCCAGGGGGCGCGGAGGCTTCCCGGGAAAGCGACGCCAGGGCCATCCTGGTCTCCGTGAGGGGGGTTCCGGACGTCGCCGGGGGCGTGGCCGAGGGCGGGGCCTGGCCTCGTTGTGGAGCGGCTCGTAATCCATCATGGCGGCCGCGGGGGTCGGTGTCTGTACCTGAGCGGCGCTGGAGCCGGGGCCGGTTCCCGCGTCCTGCAGCTGAGGAGCCCTTCCGTTGTCCACGGCCCCTACCAGCGAGGGCAGTCTTGGTCCCTCGGCGGAGCTCGGGAAATGTGACTACTTGGCGGCGGTGGTGGTGGCAGCGTCCGGGGCCGGGGAGGGGGTGTCTCGGACAGAGACCCCAGGGCTCGGGGCACCTGAGGCGACCGGGCCTACTCCCCCTGCGCCCGCCTTCCGCCTTCGGGACGAGAGTTTTTCGTCCCTTACAGCACCGCCCCGGCTCTGGAACACTGGGGGTGGTCTCTGTTTCCCCCACACCTGGGACACCCCCGTTTCCTGAGGCGTGGAGGAGCGTCGCCCCCGGAGTAAGCCGCCCGTGCCCCTCCCCGAAGCCTTCCTTTTAGCCCAGAGCTACCCCTTGTCCCGGATCCCTGCCCCAAGTTTGGCCCGGAGCCCCCCATTCAAATTCCCTCCCTGCTGTCAGGTGGCCTCCCCTTCCCCCAGGTTGCTCCTGCCGAGCCTCTAATGCCCTGACTTTTTCCAATGTCACCTACGGCGCCCTTAGTCTCAGCTCAGCCAAAAACTTCAATGCAAAGGAAAAGTCTGGATTGGTTTCACAGGCCTTTTAAAAAGCGGACTTAAAAGTTGCTGGCAATGCATTCCTTTTCGTCAGAGTCGAGGGCAAGCCCTCGCTGAAATCTGGGTGACCCGTGTCCTTTTCCGGAGAGCAGAGTAGAGAAGCAAGAGCGGCAGCTAGTTCAGCAGGAAATTTGTCGGAAGATGAAGAAACTAAGATAGGGGGTTGGTGACTTCCACAGGAAAAGTTCTGGAGGAGCATCCAAAGACGATTGACGTTTCCTTTATGTTTGGGATCGATCGAAATGACTTTAGTATTGTGGACACTTTGCGGCATCCCTGTGAATATTTCTGTTTAGGTTTTTCTTCTTGGAAAGAAATTGTTACTCAGCCAGATCAGGAAACTTTTTTGGGTAGCATTGCAATTATATTACTTCAAATTGATAAACTTGGAAAATAATTGGAATTCTTGTTTACATGTGTCAACCTAAAAAAAACTGCTTTTGTTGGGGAAGATGTCTTTTTGTGATTGACCTCAATTACTGAGTTGTGGAGATGCAGTGAATGTGAAATCCCACATATATACTGTTTTTTTTCTAAGCTAACTGACCTTCTGGAAGATCTTGAACCCTCTTCTGGAAAGGGGTGCCTATCCTTACTTTATGGGGCAGCAGCCTGGAAAAGTTCTTGGGGACCAAAGAAGGCCAAGTTTGCCTGCCCTACACTTTATTAAAGGAGCAGGGAAAAAGGAATCATCGAGGCATGGAGGTCCACACTGCAATGTTTTCGTGGAACATGGTGAGTGCTTTTCAAGTTTTCTAGTTGTGTTTTTCCTTATGCACACAGCTTAGGCCATCAAGGAACTTTTGAGCAACGGTACTTGTGTCAGTTCCTTACAATTCTACTTAAGACTTTTGTTAGTGTAGTTATTATCTCTTAGTTTCTGGTGGGACTTGATATAAGAAAATGTTACTTTGTGACTCTGTATGGCTTTATTCAAAATCTGTCCAAGTTGCTTATTTCTAGTTTGATTCTGCTTCTAAGTCACTGTTGACCTTGGACAAACCATTTTACTGTCCAGGGCCTCAGTTTCCTGAGGCAGATGGACATAAGTGCTTTCTTAGGATTCATCATTCTATGATTCTACTTTAACTGAAGTTATGGGCTCTTTTCCTAATCTGCATGGATCCTTTACTACTTTGTCTGCAGAGAGCCGTTATCATATTTTCAAAGTGGTTTGTGCTCCCCAAAAGGTTAAGAACCACATATTCTGGTTGACTCTAATATCCATGACTTTTTCAGTCATATGTAGGACTTGGAAATACTCTGGAGCTCTGTGGGAAAAATCAAGTGGGGAAGCAGCATTCCCCATGAATGGAGGATACACAACTTCTAGTTATTTTACCTTCCATAAGGAGTAATCCTTTCCTCATTGGAGCAACTTTCCTCCTCCTCTCTCCCTGTTTAGAATGATATTTGGGGCATTAAAGATTGTCTTTGACATTTTTATGAACATGTTTGGCATTTGAGTGCTGACAGTACCTATTATATTGTTCACTTTCAGTAGTTCTGTGTGAAATTAAAGCTAAGGGTCAGCTCAGACTGATGTCTGTAACCAATTAATTAGGGTTCTGTTTGTACTGTTGCAGTCTGACGTATTTCAGACTGCATCCTTTCTATTAAAACTGCAGTCCCCAACTCCTAGGCTGTGGCCTAGTACCAGTCCGTGGCCTGTTAGCACTCTAGGACTCAGGCCATGCATTACAGCCTGATCTCCGCCTTCTCCCAGCTTCCGGACACCCCCACTCCCTGTCCGTGGGAAAATTGTCTTCTGTGAAACCGGTCGCAGGTGCCAAAGAGGTTGGGGACTGCTGTAAATATCAGTTGAGCCCACCCACCATATAAGCAAATGTATGGTATGTGCAAGTGGCATATGCTTTGAAATTCAGCCACAAATACCTCTAAACAATGGGGGACTACAATAGACAAAGGCCTCTGTTGGATGAACTTGCATTTGACAGGTGAAATTTTACTTTCCTACAGAAAAATACTCACCTCATCTCAATAAATCTGGGTACCTGGGTTTCACTTTACCTTGAAACATTAGTTCTGTTTTTAGCATTGGTTTTAGGCAGACAAATATGGTAACATGATACTTCCCAAATTCAGGATTTAAAAAATGAATTATTTACATTTTAACTAGTGGTGATCATGCAGCTTTAGACAGGGAAAATTGGTACAGACTTTTCGGAGAGTTTTGGTAGAATTTAGAATTTGAAATGTACTTGCCAATGACCTAGTAATCCCCCTTCTAGGAAACTGGGATAGAACAGTGTATTTCCCAAGGTGTCCCTGATACCCCTTCAGGGGCTGAGAGGTTAAAACTATTTTCATATTAATACAATGTGAAGATCTATTTGCCTCTCTTACTATGTTGTTATTTGCACTAATGGTGAAAAGTAAAGCAGGCATCTTAGCATGAATCAAGGCTGTGGCACCTAACTGTACTAAGTAGCCACTATATTCTTCATGGTAAGCTCTCACAGTAAAAAAACAAAACAAAACCCTAGTTTTCACTATTGAATGTTTTTGATGAAGCTGCGGAAACTAATAATTTTATTAAATCTTGATCTTTGCGTGTGTGTCTTTTTAACGTTCTGTGGGATAAGAAGGGAAGTACACGTAAAGCACTTCTACTGTGTACTGAAGTGTGATAGTTATCTCTAGGAAAAGCACCTGGACAGTTGTTTGAGTTGCAAACTGAACTAGCCAGTTTTTCACTTGAAACAATGACTGACAAACTGGTTATTCAGACTAAAAAACATTTGGAGGAGTCCTTCCTTTCAAGGAAAACGACGGGTAATATTTATTGCCAATGATAAAAATCTCCCTTTGCAGCAAAAATTAGGATTTTGGAGAACTTTTGGAGGCCATTGTGATATAGAGATCAGTGGTAATATTTACAGATGTAATATTTTAATATCTTGAAATTTGTTTAGTAGATGTACATAAATCAGTGAAGATTCATCCATGTTACTGCAGTTATCAGTAGTGCGTTTCATTGTTTAGTGCTCTGTTATATAAATATTTAAGAATTTATTTACCCATGGTTTTTTTTTTTTTTTTTTGAGGCAGAGTCTCATTCTTTCACCGAGGCTAGAGTGCAGTGGTGTCATCATAGCTCACTGCAACCTCCGGCTTCCAGCTCTTAGGCTCAAGCGATCCTACTATTTCAGCCTCGCAAGTAGCTGGGACTACACGCGCGCACCACCACACCTGGCTAATTTTTTCTGTTTTTAGTATAGACAGGATCTTGCTCTTGCTCAGGCTGGTCTCGAACTCCTGATCGAGTGGTCCTCCCTCCTCAGCTTCCCAGAGTGCTTTGCTTATAGGTGTGAGCCACTGCTCCCAGCCTACCCATGCTTTCATTGATAGGTGTTCAGGTTGTTTTTATTTCTGGCTCTTTATAAATAATGCTGCTATGAACATTCTTGTATACGTCTCTACAGCTAGAAGTGGAATTGCTGGGTCGCATGTTATAGGCATATTCAGCTTTCTTAGATACTGCCAAACAGCTTTCCAGAGTCATTGTATCAGTTTTACTCCTATCAGCAACACAGGAGAGTTCCAGTTGCTTTACATTCTTGCTAAACCTGGATATTGTCAGCCTTTTAAACATTAGCCTTTCAGGTGGTTGTGCAGTGGCACTTTGTGGTTTTAATTTGCACTTTTTCGATGACTCATGAGGTTAGGCTCCTTTTCATTTAGGCCAAATGGCTTACTGGCCATTTGGAATATATCTACATCTATATATCTGTATCATCCGTATCTATATCTGTAAATACCTATGTATCTCCTGCCAGTTTACCTCTTTTGTCCATTTTTGTAGTTCTGTTTCCTTCTTATTGATTTGTAGGAGTTACTTATATATTCTCAATAGAGGTCCTTTGTTGAGCATATTTGTTGTGTATATCTTCTCACACTTTGTGGCTTGCCTTTTCACTCTCTTAATGGTGTCTTTGACCAGGTGGGGTGGCTCACGCTGTGATCTCAGCACTTTGGGAGGCTGAGGCAGGAGGATTAATTGAGGCCAGGAGCTTGAGACCAGCCTGGGCACCATTGTGAGACCCCATCTCTACAAAAAATAAAAATATTAGGCAGGTGTGGTGGTGTGCGCCTATGGTCCTAGCTACTTGGAAGGCTGAGGCAGGAGGATCTCTTGAGCACAGGAGTTCAAGTCTGCAGTGAGCTGATTGTGCCACTGTACTCCAGCCTGGGCAACAGAGCAAGATCATGTCTTAAAAAAAAAAAAAATTGGTGTCTTTGATGAACCAAAGTCCTTAATTTTAATGTAGTCTAATTTAATAGTCTTTTATGGTTAGTACTTTTTTGTGGTTTGTGTAAGAACTTGTAGTTTACCCTAAGGTCACAAAGAAGTTTTATTCTTATACCTTTCATATTTATAATTCACTTGGAATTGTTTTTTTCTGTGTAGAGCTGAAGGTTCGTTTTTTTCCCCCATATTGACCTAGCCCTTTAATTGAAAAGAAGATCTGCTGCTGCATAGATCAGGTATCTACATGTGTGTGGAACTGTTGGGGAACTTTTTACTCTTAATTTGCTGCCTTTGTCCTTGCACCAGTATCACACTATTACTACAGCTTTAAAATAAATCTTAATATTTGGTAGAATAAGATCTCCAGTTTTTCTTTTCTTCAAGATTGTCTTGGCTTGCTCCTTTGCATTTCCGTATATATTTTAGAATCAGTTTTATCAATTTCCATACCCAAAGAAAAACACCCATAGGGATTTTCTTCTGGGATTGCTCTAAATCTATAGATTACTTTGATCCTAGGAGTGAATTATGGAATATAAAGAATTTTTACTGATGAAAAAAGCCAATTCAGGAGACATTTTTTTTCTGTTAATAATAAAGTTTAAATGAGTCCTGTAAATTGTTTCATATTTTCAAAATACCTGCTACTTTATCCAGATTCACCTTTCTCTGATATTCCTCCCCCCCACCCCAATTCTATTAATATTTTTCTTTGACACTCAGTACTTGGTCCCTTGATGGTAGAGACCATGTTTATACATCTTCATGGATCAAACACTGTATTTTTTACAGACTAGATGCTCAGTAAATACAGAATTGAATCTACTTGAGTGTTTGGCAGTTTCAGGCATTGAACAACTATCTCAGTGCCTCCTCTGTATCAGGTACTGTCAGTCTGGGGTAATAGGCAGGGAAGGACATAGCCAGTGAAAGGCTCTTTGTGTCTGATTTGCAATCCTAAGGACTGCCATTGGCCATCTGCTTGGGAATATGGTTATTACCTTGAGTAAACAGTGTGGGATAGGTCCACGGAACTGGCTGAGGGAAGGGGGCATTCACTCTATTTCTTCATCTTTTTAAGTCATGGGGAGACCCCTGGTGGAGCCAGAAGTACCCTTTATCTTGGTTCTCATCTTTTTTATATCAGTGGCTGCTTGTGGCCTCGAACCAAATCTGGTGGACCCATTTTCTTTGTGTATTTAAATTTTCCCCCGGAAATGACTAACAACTGCTTCTTAAGCCCTCATTCCTTTCACCAGGTTTCCTATACTGCTTTTGTTCTGTCCATTTAGGATATTGCTATAGTGGGAATATTGTCCTTGTTAGCATCTTCAGGTTATGAAACCTTTTCCCCACCTGTGCTAAAATCCCGGGGTCTGGTGGATCACAGTCATTTTAGGATGTGTAGATGAAGCTGATGTTACAGGCAAGGTGTTTTCTTTACTGTATCCCTCTGTTCTTTAGAGGAGCAAAGACTTTTGTGGTCTGTGAACTCCTCCTTCAAAGTTGTGAATTTCTGCCAGGAGTGTAACACCTCAAGTGTCACTAAATTAAATGGTATTAGCATTGCTAGGGATTAAATTGGGAAATTTTAAAAGGTAGAGAATTCCTTAATATTTTATTTTTTGAGAGGTAGAAAATAGGAAATAGCATTGCTAAATAGAGAAAGGGAATGTTTTTTAGTAGAGATGTTTGTATAAGAATAAGATCATAGGGTGATATTCTGAGGATGATTGTCTTGGTTGCCCTTTGGCTTAGTTGAGTCTTGGATGGTTGGTTTACTTCCTGTACAAATTGTGAGTTACTAGGGGCTGAATTTATTTTATAGTAATACCCAAACTAATTAGAACCTTTGCTTACATAGAATTTATTTTTGGCATATTCACTTTTATAAGAAAGGAAGAGAGGCAGCCTATTCAGTATCAAGAGTTTAGTCAAAACAAACAATTCTCAGATTTGCCCTGGTATAGGATATATTCAACATAAACTTCTGTACTTTCCACTTCTGCAGTATCATATAGTATTTATTGTTTTATTGGTGATTCGCAGCATTCTGAATTGCAGAATGTCTCATGGATGTATAAAGCTTAAAAAAATTTATTTTTGAGATGAGGGACTCACTATGTCACCCAGCCTAGTCTCGAACTCCTGGGCTCAAGTAGCTGGAACTATAGGCACATGGCACCCTGCCCAGCTGTAATGCACTTTAATGTACTTTTGGGAGGAAAGTCTATAGTCTAGGTAGGATAAATATTATTCCTTTTTTCCCAGTAGGAAAACTGTGGTTCAGGTGGGAAAGTAGAATTTTTAAGAGTTACATTGCTGGCCAGGAGCGGTGGCTCATGCCTGTAATCCTAGCACTCTGGGAAACTGAGGTGGGAGGATCATTTGAGGTCAGGAGTTTGAGACCAGCCTGAGCAAGAACGAGACCCTATCTCTACTAAAAATAGAAAAAATTAGGTGAGTGGGGAGAAGGAGGGTGGTGAGGTGAGCCTATAGTTCTAGCTACTTGGGAGGGTGAGGCAGGAGGATCGCTTGAGCCTAGGAGTTCAAGATTTCGGTGACCTATTATCATGGCACTGCACTGCACTGTAGCCTGGGTGATAGAGCTAGACTCTGTCTCCGAAAAAAAAAAAAGTTACATTGATTGCTGATTAGTTATACAGCTGCAGTTGAAATCAAATGTCTTTTGATAGCTTGAGTATTGCTTTTTG
Source organism: Avahi laniger (assembly GCA_963575035.1). Taxonomy (NCBI): domain Eukaryota; kingdom Metazoa; phylum Chordata; class Mammalia; order Primates; family Indriidae; genus Avahi; species Avahi laniger. The sequence goes on along the minus strand of CAUYSK010103321.1, from coordinate 24,728 downwards.
AAGATTGACTGACTAATGTCTTTTGAAAACATCTATACATTGTCCAAGCTTTGTGGCAGTTTTAAAATTTATTTTAAAATTAAATTGAATAATTTTGAATAAATAATTTTCTGATTTAAACTACAAAGCTGTATTACAAATGTATATTCTGAGAAGCTTGCTTGTCCCCTGCTACCCCATCCTTTTCATTCTCCCACTCCTCTGGAAAGCCATTTTTATAGTTTATATTTTGTCCTTCCAGTGTTGTTACTTTTTTGCAAATATAAGCAAATACGTATTTATTACTCAAGAGATAGCATACAGTATATACTGTTTTGTACCTTACTTTTTTATTTTTCACTTAATAGATCCTCAGGATCTCTCTATATTTGAACAGATATCTTCCTTCTTTTTATGGCTACATTATATACCACTCTCTTGGAAGTATCATTGGTTTTCTAACCATTCCCCAATTTCTGGACATTTGGGTTGTTTCCAGTCTTTAGCTGTTACAAACAATGCTGCAAGAATAACCTTATACTTCATACTTACATGGCTGTAGCTATGGGAGAGATTCCTAAAAGTAGGATGCTGGGCTAAAGGATACATACATTTGTCATTTCTGTTAGTAGATGGATACTACATAGTAGATATCTACTAATTCTTAAACAGATAGGTAGATATTAATATAGATACTTTATTGGTAGATATTCCCAAATTCCCTTCCATAGGGTTGTTCTAGTTTACACTCCCACCACTGGTAATGCAGAGGGTGCCTGTATCCCCAAAGCCTAGTTAAGAGAGTTTGTTGTCAAACTTTGGGACTTTTACCAGTCTGATCAGTAAGAAACAATATCTTAGTATGGTTTTAATTAGTAGCTCTCCTATGAGTGAGGTTGAACATTTTTAACACGTTTGGGGGACATATATACCTATCTTTCTGTGAACCATCTCAACAGGTTCTTTGTGTGGCAGATATTTAAATATGTAGTTAGTTGCCTGTGTAGAATCCAGTAGCCTCTGCTCCTTCACTGCCCCATCCCAAGCTGCAGAGGGGGTCCTGAGTAGGTGCGTTTCAGCCCTGGCTGTACATTAGAATCTTCTTGGGAGCTTAAAAACACTTGTGTCCAGGTCCCACCCTCAGGAATTGATTTAATTGGTCTGGGCTCTGGGGAGAGGCCTAAGGATCAGTTTTTTGTTTTGTTTTTGTTTGTTTTTTTTTGTGAGGCGAGACTTTATTCAAAAGGAATTTTGCAAGGGGGGAAGGGACTGTTGCAATAGGGAGAAGCTCTGACAGCAAGGACTGCAAGCATCTCCTTGTTTTTTGTTTTTAACTCTCCAGGTGATTCTGTTAGGTAGCTGGGGTTGAGAATCATCACTCTAAACCAATCGTAGTAATCCCTTTTCCCTGGGAATTTTTCTTTGGTGAGCATGCATCCTAAATTGACCCGATCTGTTTGAAAGCAAGGCCTTTTTTTCCCTGGTATTTTTTGCAGCTGGTAGCCAGTGTAAGCCCATGAGGCCAGCCAGCCTAAGGATGGAGCTGACACTCTGGGGAGGGAGAATGGGGACCCTGTGGAGCTGCTGAATCCACCTCACTTCTGAACTTTGAATTATGTGGTATGCTAAGTTTCCTTATTGTTTAAGCCGTTTTGAATTGGGTTTGCTCTTACTCGCAGCACTAGTGTTCTAACTGAAAAAGAAATGTATTTAACCTGATCCGTTTTATCTTTTTTCCATTTTTTAAAAAGAAAAATGGCAGATTCCCTTGACAAATGATATTATAATCCCCTATATTTGTTTAGCTCTCATTAGTTTAACATACCACTTTCATACTTGTTTCTGTTTTATAAAATTGACAAAATTCTGTTTTATTGAGATATCCTTAATTCTCCCTACATCACAGTACTATTAATAATTCTATCCTCCAAAGTATATGGTGGGAACCACTTTGTGATAACATCATTCTGTTAGAGATGTGTTGCTGGGTTATTGGTACTGCCTTGAAACGCAATCCTAGGGTGGCCATAAGGCCTGGCTGCTGCCTCTTGTTAACCAGTCCCAACCCACCCACAGCTCCCACCTCTTGGCTTGTTCCTGGAGGAGACACTGCAGACTTCTGTGCTAAGCTCCTGGCCATGTTTGAAGAACACAGGACCTCTGGTTTAAGGAGCTTTTGTTTGGTCCAGACTATATCGTAGAGAAGCCATGGGCAGAATTTAAAGCCTGCTGAGCACCAAGCTAGTTCTTCTTGCCCCAGGGGCAAGAAGGCATCTCCGCTCAGTTCCAGTGTCTTCCTCAAAGCCCACTTGTGACCACTGTTTGTCTTCTTTGCCTATGTTGTTATTAATAAAACAGCCTCTACCTTGAAACAGCATCCTTTCTTGAGAAATTGTGGTCTATTGGGAGGAAAGATAAGTCTCAGTGCAAAGAACCTCATGGCCTGTTAAGATACAGTCAGAACACTGCCTGTGGGGGAAAGAAATGTCATAGTATAGTGTTTGTATTTCAGTTGCCTTCCCTTTCCTAGGCTAATAATGATAATAGGTAACTTCTGTTGAGTGCTTACTGTATTTCTGGTCTAATCACTTTTATTATATTGTTTAATATTCAAAACAAGAAGAAAAAAACTAATTTTTTTATCATTGTCAGCACATCTGGAGGGTTTGTCTTTCTTGAGAAACATGTTGAGTTTTTTGTCTTGTTTTGTTTTGTTCTTTGAGACTGAATCTCGCTCTGTCGTCCAGGCTGGAATGCAGTGGCACGATCACAGCTCACTGCAGCCTCGAGCTCCTGGGCTCAAGCGATCCTCCTGCCTCAGCCTCCCAAAGCACTGGGATTACAAGTGTGAGCCATCACGCCCGGCTGAGAAGTACATTTGAAGTAGTTGCTGGAATGAGATTGTTTGTGTGGATGAACAAGACACATAACCATGTTGAAACATGATATGAGCAATGGTAATAGTTACTCCGCCCATTCAAAACAAAATTATTGTTTAGTGTGTATAATGTGAGGAAAAAAACTTTTCCCTTTAGATAAACCTGTCTTTTTATGTGTGATATGTGAGTCTTTTCAGTCTAGCAGTGAAAATGTAGCTCTTAAAATACAGAAAAGCGTATTGCCCATGTTGTTTGGTGATAAGCTGCCTTCGTAGCTTTACATTACTTTGTCTGGGACATGACATGTGATGTGTATTTAATAGCATCCTCCTCAGCATTGTCTTATTTATGGTCATGCCATTGTCAAACTACATGCATTAGTGTTTCTGATTTTTTTGGAGTGGTTTTTTGTTTTTTTTTTTTTTTTAATTTTTTTAAAGAGATGGTACCAGGTTTCCCAGGCAGGACTCAAACCCTTGGGCTCCAGCGATCCTCCTGCCTCAGCCTCCCAAGTAGCTGGGACTATAGGTGTGTGCCACTATGTCCAGCTGGCTTTTTTTTTTTTTTTTTTAAAGTTGAATGAGATACCGGTACAATAGAGAAGAGTCTTTGGGAGATATAAATACAAGAAAAGATTTAGTTTATAAAAAATAGCTATTTTTTAAAATTTCTAAATATTAAGGGAGTACAAATGTTTTAGTTACATGGCTACCTTGTATAAGGCTTAAGTTGGAGCTTTTACTGTGTCCATCACCAGAATAGTGTTCATTGTACCCAATAGTTAAGTTTTTACCCCTTTTCACCCCCTCCCACCCTTCTTCCTTGTTATTTTCCAATGTCCTTTTCATCTCTTTGTGCCCATGTGTGCCCATCGTTTAGCTCCCAGTTATTAGAGAGTATATGTGGTGTTTGTTTTTCCATTCCTAAGATACTTCGCTTAGGATAATATATTTTTTTTAATAAAAACAACATACATTATTCAGTCAAGGAAGATCTGATTCAGAAAGTCATTTGAAGTTCAATCAGCATGATCAGTGATACTATACCTCCTATTCAATTGAAAATTAATCATCTCCTAGTCAAATTGTGGAAAATGTAGGTGTCCTAAGGACATTTTTCAGGGTGCTTTTGGCTTACAGTGGTTCCAAATCAGGAAGTCATAATTATTGGATGTGTTTTATATGTTGATCAAATTCTGTTATGACTTTCTTTCTATGGGTGCTGGTAAGTGCACATCATTGCTTTGTAAGAATGTGTAATCATCGAGTTAATGGTGAGTCAGAAGAGTTGGTATATTATGATCCTTTTATTGAAATGAAGTTTTTTATTTAAATTGGCTTGTAGAGGAGTTATCAGTAAATTTATAATGAATTACATAATGAATGGCCACAAATACACAGACTAAGGAGCAACATCCTTGCACCTGGTAAAATCCTTTAATCTCAGGGCTGGAGGGGTCCTGGAGATTTGCTGCTTCTCCGTGTTTAGGTACAGAGTTCCTAGACCAAGGGATTGGCTGCTTTGTCACATGTGAGTGCTTGCTGTGGGGCTGGCTGCCTGGCACCCGCAGATGCCACAGCAGACCCACGATAGAGGGAGGAGAGCAAGAATACTGGTTACCACGCCAGAGTGCATGTTTTGACCAAGACCTTTCTGTTGTACAGAAGGGGGCAAGACTATGCCTGTCCTCAGGCATTTACAACATAGTATAGAGAAAAATTCGAGTAAGTTAAGAACAGTGTAGTGAAAAGGAAATTGGATGCGGGCCTGGGAAAAGGGATAAAGCAGGTTGTTTGGGATTATGAGTGCCACAGCTTCTTCCCACTGAACACCATTAGTGCCGTGGTGGCTGTGACACATCTGGTCCAGACCTTCTCAGACAGGGAACTCTATACGTTTTACAGACCGGTTGTAAAGAGGGAGGAACCTGGCCGTTGACCATTTGCCCCATAGCCCTAGTTTTTTGTTGTGGTGCAAAACTCATTCTTAGGCCCACCAATGTTACAGTGTCATGTATGGTCTTTGGTTGCCTCTGGCTTGGGCTGAACTCAAAGGATGGTGAGGAGCATGGTACTTTTTATCACTTAACTTGCATGCTCTAGCTGCAGTGCATGACATTTTGAGGATGTACGCTCAGCAGTAAGTCAGATGAGATGCACACTTAGCTTTCAGTTGTTAATCCAGTACAGTGCCCTTACTGACATGCTTCTGAGACTGATGACTACATTTAAAACGTGTTCTCCACTGGCTGGAAGTTGAGACCCATTTCAACAAAAGCACTTCTGTCTCTTCTGAGGTGCATTAGGAAAACTGGAGGTCATCACTTGATTCACAGATTATGGACTGTGCATAAATAACCCATCTTAGACAGACACCAGGTATTGTTATATTTTCCTTACCTGGTATAGCTGCCATTTGAGTGCTTTCTCTGTGCTAGGCAGCAGTGGAGCTCTTGACATTTTTTTCTTCTTTTTTTTTTTATATTCATCCTAATTTGTCCTAACTCTTGACATATTTTTAAAAGTTACTAAATAAATAGCTTATAACCCTCTGGTCATTCCCATTACGTAGAGCAACAGTTTCCGTTTTTTAAAAGAAATCATGCCTCCTTATCCTGAAATTTTTTGGAGCAAACAAATCATATATATAATATGTGGTATCATATATATGTTTATATGGATCATACATGTATGTATAATTACCGTTATGTGCTATTAAGATATTTTGTATAATATATTCATAAAATTATTCATAAAATACAAAATTGTACCATTAACACATTAAATAATGATTTAAAATTGTTATTAGTGAGTGCAGTATGACTGAATGTACGTCATTATTTTTAAAATCTTGGTTTAACATCTACCATCCAGCTGTTTTATCATCTTACACTGTTTGTTTTTTTGTTACTTACTTAGTTTTTTAGTGCTTGTGGTAGGTGGCCTCTAAGATGGCCCACAGAGAGTCCCACCTCTTGGTATTCCTGGCTGTTTTATAAATGTCAGTTCTTTCTGATTTGGTCTTGAGGTCTCCCTCTTGAGGGTGGCTATAAATTCTAGCCCTGACTGGGAAAGAAGTTAGGTCAGATATGTTGGTCAGGAGAGACACAGAGGAGGCAGCATAACAGAATGCAGGAAATGACAGCAATTTTTTTTTTTTTTTTGAGACAGAGTATGACTCTGTTGCCTGGGACTAGAGTGCAGTGGCCTCATCATAGCTCCCTGCAGCCTCAAACTCCTGGGCTCAAGAGATCCTCTGGCCTCAGCCTCCTGAGTAGCCATGACTTACAGGCTTGCGCCGCCACCGTGCCTGGCTTATTCTTCTGTTTTTTTTTTTGTAGAGACAGGGTCTAGCTCTTGCCCAGGTTGGTCTCAAACTCCTAACCTCAGGAGGATCCCACTTTGGCCTCCCAGAGTGCTAGGATTAAGGGCATGAGTCACCACCACTCCTCCACCTTCCTAGAAGCATTTTTGTTATTTGCAGACCCCGGAGAGGAGAGGGCAGCACACCTCTCAGGGCCAGTGGGAGGGGGGAGCATCTGGAACACAAGGGCATGCTGGCTCAACCAGTGTGGGGAGAGAGGGAGGGAGAAAGAGGGAGAGATGGGGAGGGAGGGAAAAAGAGGGGGAGAAAGGGAGAGAGAGAGACTAATGGGGAGGGAGGAGGGAAAGAGGGAGAAGGAGGGACACCTGTGGGCCAAAGCATTTATTTGGGTCCAGGGCCTTACACAAGCAGGTAGTTCTAACTGGTGGGTTTAAAGCAAGCAGACACAAGTTCTGTGGGGGTCAAGCTGTGATTGAAAGGTGGTCACTACAGTTTATTCCTTTAGTCTCTGTGTGTGGGGAATGGAGAGGTGAGCCAAGTAGGCAGTATCTAGCTGTCCCATAGAGAGATGGGGAGGTGGTCACCAAGAGGCAGGTGTCAGGCAGATCTCTGGATTGACCACACCCAGGAAATGGGAGGAGGTGTGTTTCTATGCTCCCTTGAAAAATGTGATGAGGATATTTTTAGAAACAGCGTGCTTGCTGCATACAAATATGATTCCTTTGAATTATAATAAAAATTTTATCTTTAAAATGAATTTTAGCACTGGTAACTTTCATTAAAATTTTTTTTTCTGTTCCCTCCTTCACCAGCTTTTACATCGAAGTTCCTATCACAACTCCTGTATTTGCTGCTTGTCACACCAAACGGTGAATGATTTTTTGCCCTGGGGGAGAGCAGGACTTTGAGTAATAGTTTGCTTTTATAAACCAGAATTTGCTCTAGACTTAGAAGGATAAAACTGTCTTATCTTCCTGGTTTCTTTGCTGTATCTTTTCAAGAGAGAAATTAAAGTTAGATTGATGGGGCCTAATGACATAATTGCCAAAGTTTTGTTTGAAGTTTTGGGGTTGAATGTTTTCACCTGTTTGCTTTTATCCACCGCAGAATGGGCAAGGAATAAAGGTAGGGAGGTGAGAAAGGTACTATCTCTTCCTTGAAACTTATTAATTGTCTAGTGTGTAGGTAGTTTCATGCTGGCCTGCCTAATAGAGCACCTGCTGCCTTCTTTTTGAAACAGTCTCACTCTGTCGCCTGCTAGAGTGCAGTGGTGTCATCATACCTGCTGCTTTGATTTGCAGGTTTCTGTGGAAGGAAAAAAACCCCAAAGCAACAATAGCAAAGTGCTTGGTAACTCCTTGTTTCTCTCTTCCTCTGTTCTGCCTGCATATTCTGGTCTTTGATAGGAAATGGAAGCTCGCACCATGAGGAGGAAAATGACTTTCACATTTAGGTTTCTTATTCTACAGTTCTTTCCTCCAGATTTTAGCCTGAGTTCCTTTGGTAACAGCCTTCAGCTCTTGTTCTTTGAAATGCATGCAGAAAAATGTTTATCATTGCGGAAATTGGACATTTTTATCTTATGAAACTCCCGAATTGTCAGATTATTAAATCCAGGCTTATTTTGATTGTAGCTAAAATTCTCCTTTTAAAAGAGTAGGATGTACTCCCAGCAAATTGAAGATCAAAGAAATAAAGTGGACCTGGAAAAGTAAGGCTTGGCAGCGACAGTGCGTGTGAGACGAACCCTCACATTGTGGGCTTCGTTCTTGCAGACTCAGGACATAGACACAAGTGCGGACGCTAGGACGTGTGGGAGTTCTGTTGTCCCTTGCCAATCCATACTTCTGTGTCTGTCTCCTGGCCAAGTGGGGAGACAAGGGTGACATTGAAATCATGGTTTCATCTGAATTCATATCCCAGCGGACCACTTACTAGCAGCGTGACTGCAGGTGCCAGCGTTCACTTGGCAGACGTTGGCTGAACACAGCCTCTGTGCTGCGTGCCCTGCTAGGTACTGGGAAGACAGCAAGTCCTTTCAACCCCTTTGAGTGTCCGCCTCCTGATTTGCATATTGGGAGCCATAGTGTTTACCTTGATTATACTGGTGAGGAGAGAATTAAATGAGATAATGAATAAAAAATATCTAACTATGCCTGGCACTTGGTTAGTTAGTCCCTGACAAATAGTAAATATTGTTGCTGTTATTGTTTATAATTCTGTCAGTAATGAGGAGTAGGCTAAAAAGGACCAGAGAAGATTAAGAAATAAATCCTATTACTAATAACACTGTGGTGAGCAGTTTGCCTGGGACAAGGCTGTACAATGTTGGTAATTAGAGGATTATGTATAAAACCCAAAGGTTATAGCTGAACACATGGTGACACTGGAATACAACTCTTCAAGAAAATTCTAGAGAGAAAAGCTCAGATTCGGCTGTAAACATTTTTAAGCACTTCCTGTGGGGTGATTGGAGGATGTGACTGTGGAGATCTTTCCATCTCTGGTGCATGAAATCAGCAATTGCGTGACTTTCCCAGAGGATTTACCTGTTGTCTGGGGCTTTGGGCCACTCTTGCTGTCAGAGGCAGCATCCTCCAACCAGAGAGCTCCCTTTCTTCCCTCAAGTAATTGATTACTTCTTCATGACAAATTTTTTTCCAGTCCTTAAATCTGCCATTTCTTGTTTAGCACATTTCATTTTTTCTGGCTCTTTTCCTAGAGTCTCCGCAGGTTTTATTTATGACCCTGTGTGGAAGATGGCTTTGTGAAGCACAGTTTATTCTGTAATACATTATGGGTAGTTTGCTGGAGGTAAGCTCTGGGATTTGTAAGTGTGTGTGGCCGTCAACCCAACCTAGAATTTTACAGTAAAGCTAACTCTTAATTTTCCCCCGTCAGAAGAATTTATTGTGTGGACAAAAGCCTAACAAATTTATCGGTCTACCAGAGTATTTGTGTTTTCTCTTTATGTTGTAATGATGGACAGTTTTCCTCATGACTTTCTGGGAATCTATCAATTTAAAGAAATTCAAAGGAACTTAAGAACATCTTACGTTCTGCGCTGGTTACTTGGAGGTGGGTTTTCCAGGCTCTTGCTTTCAGACTCTGCCCTTCTTAGCCATGTTATTTTTCACTGGCATCTCTACTAGCCATAGGATAGAGAGAACAGGTGAATTTCTTTGAGATTCTTTGCATATAGGAGTATTTTTTGACTCCACAGTTCTTAAGTTTGTATTTGATTATGAAATGAAAGATGTTTGGGCTGACTCGAAGATCTCTGGAGAATTCTCTTGGCTCAAAGGTTGTTTCATTGTCCCTTGTTACTGCGAGCTTTGACTTCATAAGAGAGGGTAAACTGAGCCTGGGTTGCATTTTTCTGTACTGTTCCTCATGCTCGTTACAGTGGAGGAGCAAGAGTGAGCTGTACCAGAAATTGGTTAAAGAACCCAGAGTTGGGTCCTGAGTTTTAAGATGCTTAATGTAAAGTTATAAATATGGTGTGATTCTTGATTTCTGGTAGAGATTTTCCAACTGGCGAGAGAGCCTGGAACTTGTCTTTTCATGATCACTTTGTGTTGCAGCACATCTCCAAGCCCTTCTCAGAGGTCTTCTGTTCAGGGCAAACTCTTCTTTCTTGTTCCCAAATTTAAAGTTTGGAGAATTTAATGCATTTTTTGGGGGGGGTAAGTTTTTCCTAATTTAACTCTTTTAAAAATTATTTTTATTTTTTATTTTGTTATTTTTTTGAGACGAGATCTTGCCCTCTCACCCAGGCTGGAGTGCAGTGGTGTCATAGCTCACTGCAGCCTCAAACTACTGGCCTCCAGTGATCCTCCCGCCTCAGTCTCCTGAGTAGCTGGGACTTCAGGTGCCACTACCACACCTGCCTAATTTTTTTTTTTTTTTTTGAGACAGAGTCTTGCTCCATCACCCCCGATAGAGTGCAGTGGTGTCATCATAGCTCACTGCAGCCTCAAACTTGAGAGCTCAAGCGATCCTCCTGCCTCAACCTCCTGAGTAGCTGGGACTACAGGCGCGTGCCACAATGCCTGCCTAATTTTTCTATTTTTTGTAGATACAGGATCTTGCTCTTGCTCATACTGGTCTCAAACTCCTGACCTCAAGCAATCCTCCCACCTCAGCCTCCCAGAGTGCTAGCATTATAGGTATAAGCCACTGTGCCTGGCCAAAAAATTATTTTTATATTAGTAAACAGTAAAATTGACTTTTTTTGATGTACATTTTTATGAATTTTAACGCACCTATAGATTCGTGTAATCACCACCACCACAGGACACAAAATATTTCCATAATCCTAATAGCCTTCTTTACCCTTCCCCACCCCTACCTCTTCGCAGCCACTGATCTGTTTTCATCACTATAGTTTTGTCTTTTTGAGAATGTCATATAAATGGAACCATCCAGTATATATAACCTTTCGAGATTGGCTTCTTTCACTGAGCAGAATACCTTTGAGGTCCATCTAAATGTTCATATAGCAGTAGTTTGTTCCTTTTCATTGCTAAGTAGTATTCCATTGTATGAATATAACACAGTTTGTTTATTCATTCATCTGCTGAAGGAGATTTGAACTGTCGATTGGTGGGACGTTGGTGATTATGAACAGAGTTACTGTAAACCTTTGTGTACAGTTTTTTGTGTGAATGTAAATTTTCAATTCATTTAGCACACATTTTCTATGACTGCTATAACAAGTTACCACAAACTGGGTGGCTTAGAAGAACAAATGTATTCTCCCACTGTTCTGGAGGCCAGAAGTCTGAAATTAGTATCGTTGGGCCAAAATCATGATGCCAGGAGGGTCTCACTTTGTCCACAGACTCTAGGAGAGAATCACTTCCTTACCTCTTGCAGCTTCTAGAGGCCACTTGCATTCCTTGGCTCGCATTAGTCCAGTCCTCCCTTCTTCTGTTGTTATATGGTCTTCTGTTTTGTAGTCAAATCTCCCTCAGCCTCCCTCATATGGGAACACTTGTGACTGCATTTAGGGCCCACTAGCATAATCCCAGGATGATGTCCCCATCTCAGGATTCTTACTCACGTCTGCAAAGACCTTTTTCTGTCATGTGGGGTAACATTCACAGGGGCCAGGGATTGGGGCATGTATATCTTTTGGAGATCCATTTTTCAGCCTACCATACTTTGGTAAAGACCTAGGCATGGGTATCACTGGGTCATACGGTAAGTGTGTGTTTACTTTCATAAGACACTGACAGACTGTTTGGCAGAGTGGCAGTCATTTTATGTTTCTACTAGCACCCTCACATGCCAGAAATCCTGGCATCCTTGGCAGAACGTGGTATTGTCAGTATTTTTTAGCTATTCTAGTGGGTATCTCATCGTGGTTTTAATTTGCTTTTCCCTGACAGCTAATGAGGTTGAGCATCTTTTTGTGTGAAAACCTCATACCTTTTAATTTTCCGTTTTTTATTACCTTCATAAGTGTGAGGAAGAAAAGTGTGAACTGAATCGTAACTGAAGGAAAGAACATTACTGTCTCACAACAGAGTCTTGCCTACCGGTGTTGTTATATGCTGTGGTGCGATAACATATTACAATCTCTTTTATTCTACTTTATCATGTCAGATTTCTTTATAAGTTTGTCTGAGTTGATAATATGCTTGATTCTAGTATAAGAGGTGACTGTTATAGGTTTTCAATGAATAATAAAGACTCTAAGTCATGATTATTCTCTACTCAATTGTCTTTTTAAATGAAAATCTTTTACCGTCCCCCCCAACACCATTACCTCAAGTAGGAAATAGTCTTATCTTTTTGCGGCTATCGGGCTGCAGTTCACACTGGTTTAATGTTGCTGTAGATCACTTTTAGGGACATGTAGTCATCTTTTATAATAGATTTTGAGCACTAGCTGTTTATTTTCTCTTGAAGCAGTGGTTTATAGTAATAACTTATGGTAAATTCTTTCTTCGTTCTTTATCAAGTCAAGCTTTGAGTTTTTGTAGGGTTTTGAGGGGGAAATAAATGAATGCTGGTGACCATTATTCGAGAGTTAAAAACCTCTGTTCAGAAAGGCAAGACAGAGTAGAATAATGATAGAAAATAAATGACATATCTTTACAGCATTACTTTATTCTAATTATGTTCCACTAAATATGACATTTGGGGTTTAATATAAATAAATAATACCAGGTTTCAATCCCTGGGAATTGAAAAGCCCATTACTTAACCTAAAAATGGTCATGGCTCAGAAAATGGAATTACGTGTCATTTCCTTGCTAACCCATCAGAGCCTACCACCTCCAAAGATTATAGGGCTTTACTTTTCTGGTTCACTAAGTTGCTATCAGTATTATGGGCTTTAGAGTATGTTGGTAATATTTACTGTTTGTAAATATTTGCTTGCTGTTGTCCTAATACTAAAAGCTATGTGATCTTGGAGAAGTCACTTAGTTGATGGGGTAAAACTGAGCTCCGGTTTCCCCATCTGCCACATGGGGATGATGATACACTCTTTCCTTGCTCCTTTCCCGGGTGGTGGGAGATCAGGATGAACTGATGTCTGTGAAAGAGCTTTGGAAACTGTAAAATACTGTAGGAATGGATGGGATTATTATTATTTCATGAAATTGTTGATTCATCTTTGTAATTTGAGATATAAGATCTCTATTCTAATGCTAACACTTGTGGAGGATCTTCTCACTTTAAAAATATTACTAAGTAAAATTGGATACTTAGAAGTAGGCTGACTTTTTAATTTGTTAATTACTGTTAATTACTGACTTTTTAATTTGTCTTTTTAAAGTTTTGACAATTGAACAGTAGGGATACCTTGAAGAAGGGGGAAAAATCCCATCCATAACATGTTTCTTTTTCTATTCAGCTGCTTTTTTGGTAGGGACAGGGAGTGTTGGTAGGATAGTGAAGAGGTTTTTTTGTTTGTTGAAAAAACATGTTTAGAAACGTGTAAAACACTAGCATAATGTTTAAGAATACATAAATGGCTGGGCGTGGTGGTTCCCACCTGAAATCCCAGCAACTCAGGTGGCTGAGGCAGGAGGGTTGCTTGAGGCCAGGAATTCGTGACCAACCTGGGTCAGATACTGAGACCCTATCTCTAAAAAAATGAAAAAAAAAAAATTAGCTGGGCATGGTGACTGATGTCTGTAGTCCCAGCTACTAGGGAGGTGGGAGGCTGAGGTGGGAGGATCACTTGAAGCCAGGAGTTTGAGAGCTCTGATCATGCCACTTCACCCCTCCAGCCTGGATGACAGAAACCTTGTCTCTTTAAAAAAAAAAAAAGTGGTATCATTCTATACACATCCTTTTGAGACTTGCTTTTTTCATTCAGCATTGTTTTTAAGATTTACCTGTGTTGATGCATGTAGACCTAGGTCCTCATTTTAATCACTGTATAGTATTCCATTACCTGATGAAAGTAGAGTTTATTCATTCTCCCATTTGTAACTCGTAAGGTTGTGCCCACTTTCTCCACTCTGACAAACAGTGCTGCAGTAGTCCCTCTGTGTGTCTCCTTGTTGCACGTGTGGGAGTTTCTCTAGAGTGGTGGATTAGGCAGGATAGGATAGGTTTTCTTATAGTAATAAACAAACCTCAAATCCCAGTTGCTTAGCCAAGAGGTTTATCTCTTGTGGGGTGTGATTGTGGGGGTGCTCTGCCACATAGGTTCTCAGGGACAGTGGGTCTCCAGCAGTGAACTGGAACATGCAGCCACCTTGATACCAAGGTAGGGCAAGCGAGCAAGGAAAACTGTAAACTGACGGATGCTTCTGTGTGTTCAGGAAAGGGAAGGATCACCAGTAATCTGTGAGCACCAGTGATGGCCACCAAAGGTAGACACCTAAAAGTGCTGCCCTACGCTGCTTAGTACTTAGTGCTGTGTACACAGCTGCTCCTCAAGACCCCAAACAGAGGAGCAATCGGTTCTTTCCCAAGTTAGTTAATTTAAAATGTTTGAATTTAGGAACCCTTTAGTCTTAAATTACAATTTATTATGGATTACAGACTTAAAAAAATTAATAAAGCAGAAGGTGGAGAATCTTTTATCTTGGGATTTATAATTCAATGCAACTACTACTTATTTTTAAAAATCCAGAACTGGGATTTTCTGCTGCTATGGGTTTGGTTACAGAGAAATGAACCCACTATTTTTAATGGGAAGGGATTTACTATAGAGTGTGTATAGCAAGCAGTTACTGGGAGTGCTGCAAAAGCAGGTTCTTGGTTGAGCTTCATGAATGATTCCCAAAGCCGCCTCACAGACCTGGACCACCAAGGCCGTGGCAGTCTCTTCCATATTGGGGAGGGTGTCAGCTACAGAACCTCTGCTATAATCAAGACCATTCTGCTTCTGGCTCCAGAGCCAGGCTGTGGTCAGCCAGCAAAATTGACGTCACGTACTTTGCTACTCAGCACCCATGAAGCTGATGCCTGGATAGGGACCCCTAATTCTGCCTCAGAAAACCAAAACCGCAGCTGGGCTCACCCACAGCCACAGCAGAAGCAGCAGAAGTTTGCTGTGCTTCTCATCTGCTTTCTGAATCTCATATGATTGTATCTGATTTACAAACCCCAAATCACATTGAAGTCCTAGCTGCAGGGAAACCAGCGACGTATGGTTTGTAGCTTCCCTGCCTCTGCGGTGTAAGAAAGGGACACTGGGAGGAGGATGGAAGGGATCCTGATCACCAGTCCACCATATTCACCCCAAGTTGATATTGAGGTGTAGGGATAGAATTTAGGGAGTCTTCGACACCTGGAATTTTGTACACACTTCTGTGAATGTGCACAAGAATATTTTCCTTTGAAAGGAGCCATGCTGTATTAGATCTCAAAGGGGATGATGACCCAACGAAAGCTTAGCACCATCAACCAAACAGTTAAGTGGTTGAGCACCCAGATCCTGAAGTCAGGCAGACCTAGGTTTGAATCCTGTCTCTGCTGCTTACTTGATGTGAGATCTTGGGCATGTTATTTTACTTCTCTAAGCCTTACTTTTCTTACCTTTAAAATGGGAGTATTAGTACCTATTTCCTAGGGTTGTGAGGGTAAAGTATAGAATGCATGTATGGTCAGTGCCTACCTAGTATAGTGCCTGGCCCAGACAAAACAACCAATAACTAGTCTTCTCTTCCCCGAGCTAGTAGTTGTATGCATGTACATTTTTATTCATTCACTCTTCAGAAGAACATGGCCAGTGTGAAAATTATGGTGTGCTGCTGCTTCTGTGAAGAATACCACCGGGCACCTTCTTGCTTGTGCTGCAGAATTGAACTTAGCTGTCACTTCCTCTGCTCCCACTGCATTCTGTGCTTACTGCTGTGGTATTCATCACAGTGGTATCTGCTGTTTTATGCTTGCCTCTTTCACTCCCTCTTACCTGTCTTTGGAGCAGAGATTGTGTTACATCCTCCGTATCTAGTATAATGCCCATCACATAGTAGATTTTCAGTAAATATTTGTTAAATGCACGAAGAATAATGAATGGTTAAAGAAATTGGGTGACGTTTTTAGCTTGGAGAAGGGAAGACTAAGGGAAGATGTGTTAGCTGTCTGAAATGTTTAAAGGACTGTCATGTAAAGGGGAGCTGGTCTCACTCTGTACAGCTTTGGAAGGCAGCATTGGGAGTAGCAGACAGAAGTCATGTATGTAATAAGGCACATTTGGCTGTTGTGAAAAAAGCTTTTAGACACAGAGGGTGGTCAGGTAATGGGAGCGGTGCCTTGGAGGCCCACGATTGACCCGTCAATCATGGTATTGTTGGTACAATTGGTATAATTGGAGGTATTAAAGAAGAGGCAAGACAAGAAGCTATAGATGGGGCTCGAGCACTGAAGGGGCTTCTCACGACTCTTCCTCTCTGAGTGCCTTTACCAAGGGGACTAGGGAATATTAAGGATAAAGCCTCTGCTCTCAGGGAGGTTTTTATTTGCTCAGGGAGAGAAGATATATTCAGATGGGAAAGGACGAAGGTGTTAGGAACAGTCTGGCTGGGATCGTCAGGGGAGTATGTGGAGTAAGGCAGCCTGGGATTGTCAGGGGAGTGTGTGGAGTAAGGCAAGAAAGGCATGTTTGAGCTACTTCAGAGATGACTTTGAGTGCAAAGCCAAAGATTTTGGAGATATTTGGTGGGCAATGGGAATTATAGATAGTTCCCGGTAGGACATTAGCGCCACGAAAACTCCTTAAAAGTGTCTTCAGCACCTAGAACAGTGCTTGGCACAGAGTAGATGTTGAACAAGTAATTGTTAAAGGAATTTTTTAAAGATCAGAGCTATGATTTAGGAAAATTGTTCCGTAATCTGAGTTTAGGTTGGGAGTGGAAGGGAGGACACTAAAGTAGTCAGTAAGGAGAGCCAGAAGAAAGGGAGATGACACCAACAGACATCTTGATTATGGGATCGACTGGCCTGGCCAGATGGGAGAGGAATAATGTCAATTCCATGGATGTGAGCCTGGTGACCGGAAATAGGAGTGACGTTCACTGCGCAGGGCTATTCCCTGTCGTTTCCCTTTATGCAGAATAAGGCGAGGCTTTTGATTGTGGACCTGCTTCAGTGGTAGGGTTGGCTGAACAGTCTCCGTGCGCTCTTTTCCCAGGGGTTCATACGTATGTGCTGCTCACTCATCTCTCATCTGCATGTTGTTCGTGGTTCTCACCGTGACTTGGAAGTCTAGTTCTCTAGAGAGAACCAACCATAATGATCAGAATAATTGCCTGGTAGGATTTATTTCCTTTGGGTTCATCAAGATACACCCCCTCACATGGTGTTCCTGTTCATTCATGAGGCTATAATAGTGTGCGAATTAGGAGACTCTTTTCCCTCCATTCTCCATCTTGGAAAAATCAAAACTCTGTTTTCTTAAGTAGACAACTTTGCCCCAGGCCCTGAAACTCCATTTCCCAGGTCTGTGGGGTGAGGTCGCATCAGGCTGCACGCAAACCACAGCACGAGGGCCTCTGCTGGAATGCTACTCCCTGGCCTCCGGACATGGGGCCGCAGCCTTCCCTCTGCAGATGCCAGTTCTAGCTGTGTGAGTGGTGACCAAGGAGGACAAGGACGCTATCCAGGACCTGTGTGTCTTTTAAGAGCTTTACCATGCAGCGGTAGCATTCTATGGTATCGTGGGTGAGTTTCTGTCAAAACATAGAGAAGAGTTGATTACTCTTCTTATTTATTGAAAAACAACTTGTAAGCACAGTAGATGGCCCGTTACGTAAGCCATTTAGTATTTTTTCAAAGGAAACAAGTGTCTATGAGAAAAGGGGCAACCACTTATAGAGAAGAACAAATGAAAAGATCAACAGATACAAGCTGATTCCTCACCACAGCCTGCTTCCAAATTTATGCTGATATAGAAAAGCAGCTAAATTTGGGAGGTTTTGTGTTTTTTCACTTCCCTTTCTTCTCGACAAACCTGGTTAGCAGCAAGGCTTTCCCATTCAGTTCTCCTCCTGGGCTTTCTGCATTTGTATGGATGTTTTAATTAATTTTTTGGTCAAATGAAAGCCATTTACCTCAGATTTCCCACACACTATTGCAGCAGTCTTTAGATTTCAAATTAGCTAATACAGTGGGTCATTTAATTCTTCACAACTTTTAAAACATTTTACGTCTTTGAACACAACAAAATTGGTGCCTTTTCCAGCTGTTTTTCAGCATTGCTGTAAAGGAAGTTTTTGTATTTCAAGCCATTGAAATACATTTTACTCTGACATTTTCTCTTCATCTTTGGGATTATCCTAACAATATTTAAGGCAGCCCAATAGCATTTTGCCTAAAAGGAGAAGTTAGGGTTTGTGGGAGTTGAGGAGAGGTGGATGATTCTATTGTTTCTCTTTGCTGAGTAATCTTTGGATGGTTAAAAGAAACTTGTATGTGTGGCGCTAGCCTGCCGCTGGCCTTTGCCAGGTCAGCATTGGTCAGCTGCGCTCTAATACGGGATACCTGACCTATATCCACTTTGACTTGGCTCTAGGAAGGCTTTGGAGTATGTGTGTCTGAGGGGGTTTTAAAAGAAACTGAAAACGAAGCTCCTTCTTGCCTTGCGCTCATGGTTTGGCATCTGGACGTTTGAAATTCTCTAAGCCCTCAGCTTGGGCAGAGCTGGGCTCCCCTGGAGTGCTGCCTGTTGTCTTCAGTACACAGTTGTAGTCCAGAGCAGAGAAGGA
Organism: Avahi laniger; assembly: GCA_963575035.1. Taxonomy (NCBI): domain Eukaryota; kingdom Metazoa; phylum Chordata; class Mammalia; order Primates; family Indriidae; genus Avahi; species Avahi laniger. The sequence goes on along the minus strand of CAUYSK010103321.1, from coordinate 6,367 downwards.
GTATGGAGTACTCATGCCAGATAGAAAGGGGGACGGGGCTGTTATTTCATTCTGCAGAGTTCTCTTCTGGCCCTTTGTGAGAAGGCAATTTGGGGCCCTTTTAGAAGTTTGCTTTGTAAGTTAAGAAACTGAGGCCAGGTGTGTTCACATTCTCAGAACTCAGTGAGAACAAGGTATTCTGAGGTGGGTGCTGAGATCAGTCCCATCATCCCACCTGGGAAGGGCTCATCCGACTCCAGAGGAGACATACCAGCCCCATTTTTCCTGTTGAAAATCTAAATTTCATCTAAAAGAGTGGAAGAGGTTGATGAAGATCATGGGAAAATTAGGAAGCTATGGCACCTCATTCTAGCAGCTGCTTCACATGTGCTTCTCAGCTGGGCATGGTGGCTCACGCCTGTAATCCTGGCACTTTGGGAGGCTGAGGTAGGGGGATTGCTTGAGGCCAGGAGTTTGAGACCAGCCCAGGCAACATAACAAGACCCTGTCTCTACAAAAAATAAAAAATTTAGCTGGGCATGGTAGCATGCATCTGTAGGCCTAGCTTCTCAGGAGGCTGAGGCAGGAGGATCACTTGAGCACAGGAATTGGAGGCTGCAGTAATCATGCCACCGGACTCCAGCCTCGGCAATAGAGCAAGATTCCGTCTCTTACCCCCCAAAAAAAGTTCCCTGTTTCATTAAGGGGGGGCCATGCTTTACTTTTCCTATTGTAGCAATATATTTAGTTTATTTAGCAGGATCAGATTCTTGTTCTGATGAACACATCCAATAAACTTGGAAATATGTACAGATTTCTTGTTTCTGGTTGCATCTTGTTTCCTTTTGTTTGTTATGTGCAAGGTCAAGTATATTGTGTTTTGTTTTCCTGACACCTTGGGTTGAGATGAATTTTATCATTTAAGAGGATACAAGGAGGATTAATAGTGTGCTGAGTTGCTCATCTGCCTCATTAACCAGTCACTCCAAAAACAAGTTCCTCCACTCTTTCGTTTTTGGCCAGAATTACACTTTTTGTTTGTTTGTTTGTTTATTTGTTTTGAGATAGTGTCTTGCTCTGTCACTCTGGCTATGAGTGCAGTGGTGTCATCATAGCTCACTGCAGCCTTAAATTTCTGAGCTTAAGTGATCCTCCTACCTCAGCCTCCTGAGTAGCTGGGACTACAGGTGCACACCACCACACCCAGCTAATTTTCAAAAAATTTTTTGTAGACATGGGGGTCTCACTGTGTTGTCCAGGCTAGTCTTGAACTCCTGGGCTCAAGCCATCCTCCTGCCTTGGTCTCCCAAAGTGCTAGAATTACAGATGTGAGCCTCTGTGCCCGGACCCATTTTCAGAATTTGTTATCTTGTCAAGATGATTTTTTATTGTTAAATATGAGTGATATGCTTTTCTCTGGACTTTTTAGGCCTTCCTGAAACTATATGCAAATGTTCGTGCATTCACATGTTTGGTTATTGGTTTTGAAATTTATTATTTTTTGGCAAGGAGGTCCATAGCCTTTATTGGCTTCTCAAGGGGTCTTGTTAGAGGTGCAAGCGGAGGTTTTGGTGGATTATGACAGCAGCAGCAGCCTGGGCAGCAGCCTAGGGGACACCTGGGTGCTGCTTTCTCACTTCCCTGCAGAGTTCTTGAAGGAGGAGAGAGTGCCGTAGGAAAGAGTAGCAGGATAGAAATGGATCTATGTGGAAATCCACATAGTGTGGGATAGGCTGTGATTATTCTCCTAATCCTCCATTGATGGGTACTTGAGTTGCTTGTAGTTTTTCTCCCAGAATCTTCATGATCCATTTTTGTACATTCTTATTAGGATAAATTCTTAGAAATAGAATTTCTGCATCAAAAGAACAGATTCTCTTAAAGGTTTTTTGATACCTATTGCCAGCTGCCCCTCCGGAAGGTGTTTTAGGTGTGTCAGCATGCCCGTCCATTAACAGTGACAGATGAGTATTCATTTCTCTTCATAAGGGAGGAAATTAAAGTCATTTGGTGGCATGGAGCCACCGTTAGCCCCTGTGTTTCTCATCTGTCCCAGAGGCCCCCTAAGCCCCTTTTCTGCTTTCTTCTTTATGCCACAGGTTTAACGTTTGAACAAATACTGAAAATTTTTAAAGTTACAGTGACTTTAGTGGGGCATACTAGTGTGGTAGGTTTTCCCAAACCTCGCACTGACCGAACTAACCACTCGTCTGTGGTGGCTTGGTAGAAAGACTGTTTGTCAGCAGAATTTGTTAAGAAAACAGTCGTGAGGACAGGGTGTTCGTCTCATTTTTGAGTGCTTCCCTGAGGAGAGAAAAGATAAAGAACTGGGTGAATTCATCAGATGAATTTGGCAGAATGGAGACCAAGTGGGTGCAGGTCATCGCCCACGACCAGTTTCCCAGGGTTGCAGGGAAACTGCTGCCCAGGAGCTTGCGGTCGCAAGGGCCTCAGGCCGTGGCATGCGTTGGTGCGCTCTGAAGAATGTGGCCGTGGCATTCACAGACACATACCAAGCACACTTGGCCCCCAGCAACCCCCACCAAATCAGCGTGCTCACGGGCATGCTGAATAACCGGAGCGGCCCACGTGACTGCAGCGTGGAAAGTGGAGCTTGCCCAGCAGCACAGATGCCTTACTGTTGGCTCAGGAGAGAAACGATGATTGTAGACAGACTTCTGAGTATGATCCTGAGAAAAGAATGGAATGCGGTGAACCCAGCCTGGCCCAGGGTAGCCGGCTTCTGACAGGAAGCTGGAGAGCTGTGTAGGTAGCCACCGGTGGCTGTGTGGGATGTGGCAGATCAGGATGCAGACAGGCTTGCCCCACAGCTGTGAAGATGAAGAAGTGCAGGCACTTACAGGGGCTTGTTCTTTTGAGTTAATGGTTCCCACCAAACCTGCTCTTCACATTCTGGTCCTCTTGCCATGGAAACTTACGTCAGGTCTTTTCACTACCTAGTCTTCTCTCCCCCAGTAGGTACCCCTCTCAGCGTAGAATCCCAGCTCCCCTCCACGGTCTGTGGGCCTGCGTCGGCAGGGCCTCCTCTCACTTCCTTTGTTCACTGCTGGTGCTTTCCCCTGTTAGTGCAGCCCAGGGCCTGCCCTTCACTCCGCTGGGATGTGCTCACAACCAGATCTGCTGGTGCTGGCTCTTTCAGATCCATGAAGGCTCCAGCTCGTGTGGCACCTTTTGTGAACGTGTAAAATAATTCATGCTTTGCTAAGTACACTACTTCGTGGGAGGCTTGATGTGAACTGGCATTTAGCAGCAACACGGAGCTTATGGAAGACTTTCATTGGCAAGAGCAAAGTCCCCCCAAGATAGAGCCAGTGATGACTTACTGTGTGTCCTTCACTGATGGGGGTGGAAGGGAGGCAGCACCAAGGAGCAGAAACAGGAAGTTCCCACCTGGTGACCAGCCTGCCCCCAGTCTGGTCTGAGACCCCCTTCTATCCCCCAGAGCCCTCCCTTCAATTCCCGACTTGCACTGGTCTGGGGGGGTGTTTCTTGTGCAGCCAGTGAAGAAGAAAGGTAGCAAGTTACGTGATGGCTAAGACCGTCTGACCCCGTGCACTGTGGTGTTCCTGGTCTGTCTTTGCTGAAGGATGGCATTGGTGCATCTTTCCAAACCTTGGAGGACTTACCTATAATAGGCCCGCTCTATAGGGTCCTTGTGAAAATAAAATTAGAACCTCTGTGAGAAACCTAAATATGAACAATTGGAAGTAACTTAGATATTTATTAATCGGGATGACTAAATAAATTGTGGCCATCATTCTGTGGAACACTATGCCACTGTTAAAGAGATTGAGACAGCTTTTATGTGGATTGATGTGCAGAGGTGTTCAAAGTGGGTATGGAAAGCAAGGGTAATACAATTCCATTCATACTACAGAGAAAAACCAGGCCTGGAAATGTTTTGAAAAAGGTCTGTTGATAGTGGTTAACTCTTGGGAGTGGAGTGGCGGGGTATGGTGCAGAGACGTGAGGGGGCATTTTTCACTCTTCGTGTTACATATATGTGTAATTGGCACAGAAAGTTAAGCAGTAAACCTAAAGAAATAGAAAAGTGCTTCTTATATAGTTAGATCAATAAATTGTAACTGTTATAAAGGGTAGTTATAAAGTTAGTAAAGGCCAAAGGTCCAACTAGAGTAGGTCAGCTATAGAGAAAACCAGTCTAGTGAGTTGTTCTTTAATTTTTATAGAATGCAACTTCCTTACCTTCTGTTTAACCAGTCTCTAACTTGGAGAGCCAAACTGTGGCCCTAGTCTTTCATTGTATTAAATTTTATTATTTTTTTTGGTCAGGTTTATTGAGGTATAATTTACATATCATAAAACTCACCTTCTTCGACAAATGCATATAGTTGTGAAATTACCACCACTTTCCAGATATCACCCCCAGCATCCCCTTGTGCAGCCTCTTTGTTGTCACCCCTTCCCTGCACTCCCAGCTCCTGGCAACCATGGATCTGTTTTCTGTCCCTGTAGTATTGCTTTTTCCAGAACGTCCTATCAGTGGAATCATACAGTATGTGGCCTTTTAGTCTGGCTTCTTTCAATCATCCTAGTGGGTTGAGAGTCAGGTTATCAGCAGTTCCTTGCTCTGGATCTCTGAGCAGTGTTCCCTTGTGTGGACATACCACAGTTTGTTTATCCATTCGCTAGCTGAAGGACAGCGCCCCAGGCTTTTAGAGCATAGACTGGCTTCTGGCTTTTGCTGTTATCTCTATTTCTACAGTTGTGCCACTCCACCTTTTTAAACCTTAGAAGGTTATTAAGATTTGTAATATAGTCTATTATTTCAAAATCCTCATATGAAAGCTGTATTAAATTCAGATTATTTGGAGGTCTTAAAATTTTATTGATTTGACACATATAGTGCTTGCTGTGTGCCAGACACTGTTCTAAATATTGCTTTACAAATATTTATAAAGTGCTTAGAATAGTTGCAAGCACATAGTAAGTGCTAGGTACATGTTTGTTAAATAAATAAAAATTTAAAAGTCTCCAAATAATTTGTATTTCACATAGGAATACTTTTCAAGAGGAGCTGTGGACTAATACAAAGAGGCAGGAGACGAGGGTTGTAGACCCTAATAATGTCACCTCTCCAGTCTACCTCTGTCCCGAGTTACAGACTTTGGTCTCTTGGGTGATGATTTGACTCTGGATCTCACTAACATATGAAATGAGGTTCATAATCTGAATCCTCTTGAAGAAAACTCTAAAGTTTGATCATTATAAAAGTAATCTATAAAATATTGTATAAATTGTGGCTATATCTGTTTATAGTATATTGGGCCTGGATAATTTGTTCCTTCCGGTTTCCAAGTAGTAACATCCTATTGGAATCTCTATTAAAAGTGCACTAAAAACGTTTACCACATGGTGGCGCTCCCTTAAAAAAACCAAACTTGAAAATTATAGGTCAGCATTGAGTAATTAGGAATGGAATCAATTAGGGGCAGCTGGAATGCCAGTTTGTGTTCTGTACATTTATGCTTTAAGTTCTTTTTTTTGGGGGGGAGAAATAGGGAAATAAGATCTTGTCATTTTGTTGGCTCAATAAGTTATACAAATGTCAGAATATAGAACATTTGTTTTTTCTTAAGCACCATGACATATTCATGTATATTAACTGTTGTTATGCTTTTTAAATGTTTCAGATATCTTCACTTGGAAGTTTGTATGCTTAGCAGAAAAAGAATATAAAAACATCATAGATATTTCTCCTTTAGAAATTGGTGTTTTAAAAAATGCTGCATAGTAACCACTGTAGGGACAACAGGTTTAGCATTTAGTTGTGATTTTCTTGAAGCAAAGTGTACTTGCCTTTTGGATTTGAATTGGACATTTCTAAGCAGTTATTGTGACTGGCTGGATTTCAGTTATTTACACCAGAATGCCTGGCTGGTTGGCCCTCAGCCTCCTGCATCTTTGATAGAGAAGATATCTCCCAAACGTACTAATTTCCCTTAAGGATTTTCATTCCTGCATATGTTCATTGATTCATTTGCCAACTATTTATTACTTGTCCACATGAGTACAAAGCATTGTGCCAGTGTGCTTGTAGGTTCAAAGATGTTCCTGATTTTCAGGAATCAAATAGAGAAGAGGAAACATCAGAACATTGAATTCAAACACTAGACATTATTGGGTTTACATTAGTAATATAGACAGGGAGAATTTTTTTTTTTTTTTTTTTTTGAGACAGAATCTCACTCTCTTGCCTGGGCTAGAGTGCCGTGGCGTCAGCCTAGCTCACAGCAACTTCAAACTCCTGGGCTCAAGCGATCCTCCTGCCTCAGCCTCCTGAGTAGCTGGGACTACAGGCATGTGCCACCATGCCCGGCTAATTTTTTCTATATATTTTTAGTTG